>JAPEKN010000023.1:17816193-17827606 GCA_028877435.1 Cathorops dasycephalus
ATGTACCCCAATCATTTCAATTAGCAGTTATCAAACCTGACATCAAAACCCCTGTCCATTTATAGGCCGATATCAAACCATTTATCTCCAAGATCTTAGAAAATGATATGGCACAGCAGTTATAATCATATCTACATCGGAGTAACATCAGGATTTAGACCTCATTGAGACACCACTGGTTAAAGTAGTTCATGGCCTGTTGTGTTGTGGGAGTCAAGGGAATGGCCCTCACCTGGCTCAGGTCTTATTAACTGATCACTATCAATTTGTTGATGTTAATTGTGACTCTTCTATGCATACTAAAGTAAAGTTTGGTGTTCCACAAAGTTCTGTCTCAGGCTCACTGCTTTTTTCTTCACATATGTTGCCTCTGAGTAATATTATTCGTAAGCATGGTATTAGCTTCCTCTGTTATGCTGATGATGTCAATTGCTAGTTCTCAAGCCAAGAAGAATTGTTTCTTTTCAGCCAAATCCAATGAGAGCCTTTTTCAACTGTCTCCTGTCGGTCCTTAATCAGTGATTAACTCGATGCTTGTGCAACAGAAGCATTTAACAAATAAATTGACAAATTTCTCTTCAATGTACCCACGTACGCTGACAGCCAAATGCTGGTACTGAATCTTCCATCCTTGTTGTTCACACTCTTCTACCAGTTCTTCATATCTGCTCTCTTTTGTCTCTTCTGCTGCAGCAAAGTTGTCTTCCCAGGGCACAGTTAGTTCTAAGACTATGCCCTCTTTCCTCCCTTCACACCATACCACAGTGCCAGGTCATTGACGTGTTTGGACCATTGGAAAAACCAAGAAATTATCCAGATCTACTGTCAGTTTCCACTCCATCTCTTATCTATCTCCTGTGACTTGCTGTGACTAGCAGTACCAAGCACCCAGCTTTTGGAAATTCATTCCCTTTATCTTCTCCACTTTGGGAAGCTCACCACTGTTAAACTGATAGATTTTCTTCTGCAGTACTTTTTCTATAACTTTCAGCACTTTATTGTGATGTCAAGTGTATCTTTCCAGTGCAAGCTTGTAGTTAGACAGAATGTGTTTGAGTGTTCCTTTTTCTCTGCATCGGTCATCACTGTCTTGCTTCCAGCGGACTAAGTTGACTGGGGATGGCATTGCTTCGTATATTGACTTTATCAGAAATTAAGTTCTTGATCTTTCCCAACTCCAGATCTCTTTCCATCCAATTTTCCTGCTTACTACATTCTCCTCCCATCTTAAACACTGTCCTTGCTGTGCACACTGTACTAAATGAAGATATTGTTTTTCTTGTTCTTTCCTTATCTCTCTCATTACTGCACTTCTTTTCTCCTGGTTGTTACTCATGCAGAATGGTTTAAAGTTTTGTAACCCAAAACCTCCTTTCATCTCCTGCACAGCACCTACAATCTCTGTGTGTTTTAGATTGTCAATCGCTTTGCTAGCTGCCTCTTCTACTTTTCATTTTGTCCCAGTTCGTACTTCTGGTGGTTCATCCCTTATGTCTGGATCATTAGAGAAGCATAACATCACTGTCTGCACTTTTGCTGCTTTATATTCTTCAATTATGGAAGCAATCAGTAGCTCTAATTGGCCCTTCTTTCCAAATATTGCAGTAGTGTTTAATGGCCTTGGTACCTTTAACCATTTCCTAATATACACACTGCACCTTTGTTCCATTCGTTCAACTCGTGTTAATGGCACTTCATACTGTACATTTGAAGAGGCCACCTCAACTGAGGGTGCCATACTGCAAAAAACAACATTTGTGCTTTCCAGGTAACTCAGTTTTATCAATTGCTTTAAGTCCATCTTCAACCATTTTTTGTATCTCATATCCTTGGTTCCTGTCACTAAGCGATCCTTTGTACCACCTTCCTAAGCTTTTAACAGGTTCTTCCTTAACAGTTGGAATTTTCTCCTCCAATCTTGAACCTAACTTCCCTCTGTTTCCCTTTGACATCGGTGACACTTCTGGATTTCTTTACCTTGAACCTCATTCCAGACCAATCAACGAGTTCATCTAATCGAGTTAGGACTTCTTCCATTCCTTCAACCTCTTTTGATTTCATAGCAATTTCATCTATAAATGCTCTAAGTGGTGTCTTCACAAGTGTGTTATCACAATTCGTAGATCTCAAGATTAACTCTATTACAAGCATAGACAAAATCACTGATATTGTGCATCCAGCTGCGATTCCTACTTCCAACCGTTGCCAATCCATAGTGAAACTACCTGTGGTGAAACGCATTTTGAAATGATCATAGTACTTCATTAGCATGGACTGCACCAATTTCAGGATCCAGAAAAAATCCATAGCTTTCTGTATCATCTCATGTGGTACAGACCCATATGCATTAGCAAGATCAAGCCACACAATTACATCTTCCTTCATCTTCTTAGCTTGTTGTATACTTTCCTAAATTGCATAGGCATGTTCAGTACATCCTGGGATTCCTGCCTTCTGTATTGATTTGTTTTAAATATAATGAATTTCCTGGTTATACAATTATACTTCATGACTATATAAGACAAAGTTATGGAAGCAAATTATTTATAATCACACTATCTGTTTTCACCCAAATGAGGATGGGTTCCCTTTTGAGTTTGATTCCTCTCAAAGTTTCTTCCTTGGAAGAATCTGATGGAGTTTTTCCTTGCCACAGTGACCTCAAGCTTGCTCATCAGGGATAAATAAATTTATTATGGATAAAATTAGTTCATATGTTTTACGTCTTTCTTTTCCTGTGAAGCTGCTTTGCGATAATGTCTTGTTAAAAGCACTATACAAATAAATTGGCTTGAATTTAATGTGAAAGTTTATTGTTATAACAAGATGTTTTTCATGTTTTAACAAGATAATTTATATTGCTCAGTTATAAGGTGAAACTCTCTTGTTTGAATGAGGAAATGGTCTGCAGAGAATAGATAAACTGAAGAATATGGTTGATTTACACAATTTGATTAAGTTCTACTTTAGGCATGGGCTGAGACTTGGTGAGATTCTGCTGTTATTCAGCATGGTGGATGATACTGTAATAAGTATGCACACAAAGAAGGATTTTAAACTGCATGGGCCTGCCCTGAAGGAAGAATGAGTCCAACTCTCTGGAGGCATTATTTCTTATTGATCAGCTGGAGGAACATGGAAGGAGCTAAGTGTTTACATCAGAGTATAAAATATTTTATTTAGTTATATTTAATTTATTGTGTCTGAATAATTGTAATATAGTGCCAGTGGTATAATCATAGCTAGTTGTCTAAAGTCAGAATGATTAGCTATATTCTTATACACTGTATTTGATGGTACATACTGTAATAGTGGTTTCATTTGGATTATATCTATTGCATTAAGGTCATTATAAATTTGCTCGTAATATGTACATGTTCATGTGTTTGCCTCCACACAGTGAGCTGTAGGTAATTGATCAACTCCCTGTATATCATCCTATACATCCTGATTAGAAAGTGAGTGATAATGTCAGGAATCATATCTCTTTTCAGGAACACCACTGAGCTGATCTCAGTTAGGGGACAGTGATAGTGACACGTATCTTTATGAGCATGTTTTGTCCATTAATGGATGGAGTAGAAGGGGGCAAATTGTGCAGAGCTACATATTGGGAACAGCCAGTAATTGCATACACCATTACTGAAATATTGAGGAATTGCATTTTAGAATGTGCTTGCAATTGTCTGTGTGTGTCTAAATGAATCTGTGAAGATTCTCAAACATCCTACTAAGCATACTATGCATCTAAATGCATAGTAACATAATGATGGATAATTATGTTACTAAATGCATAGTAACATAAAGGATGATCTGTGCTTCATACTGTCTAGTGATGAAAAAAGTCTTTATATCAGACACTCATGGTTACTCTCAGTAAACCCACTGGAAACGAGCAAACTACAAACATGGACAGCTCGGACTACAACTCCCAGCATGCACGGCGCCCTCTATCTCCCGCCTTCTGATTCACAGCTGACTCACATTTCCACAATCACCTGTCTCCCTATATAAACCCCAGTCACACTCTCACCTATTGTGAAGTATCGTCCTGATTTACCAGTTCATACCAAGCCTTGGTTCTTTCTGACTGCCTTTCTGTCTTTTTGACCCTTGCCAGTAAGTCCTCATTTTCTCACTCTCTGTCTTGCCCTTGTAACTCTCTGTTTGCTGATCGCCCGACCCTTGCTAGCTTCTGACTGTTTTCTGTCTCTTGATTTGGCTTGGTTTGCTCTTCTTAAGCTGTCTTCCACCGCACATACATCCGTAAGTGCCTGCGTCCTCACAGGATACTTCACCAGCATGGATGTAGTGGAGGATTCTAAACAGATGGCTTTCAATGCACAAGGGCGCCTGCGAGCAGAACATCAACAGATGCTCTCCAATTTGAACACCAGAGTAACGCAGCTTACAACTGTTATGTCGCAGGCCCTCCTAGTATGCCCTGAATCTCCTCCTCATCCGGTGTTGCAACTCCCCACACTAGAGAAGTTCACTGGCGACACCACTGCATGTAAGGGCTTCTTGTTGCAATGCTCGTTGTATTTCACCACCATGCCTGATTTACCTGATGAGCACAAAATGGCTAAGTTTCTGTCTCTCCTCACCTGCAAAGCACTCCGTTGGGCTACAGCTGTCTGGAACAGGGGTGGAAAGCCAAAGAAGTCATATGAGCAGTTTCTCTCCCTCTTTAAGAAGGTGTTTGATCATTAACCTGAAGGGATCGAAGTTGGGGAAAGCCTTCTCACCAGTTCACAGGGCACTAGAAGCGTTGCAGAATATGCCCTGGACTTCAGGACTCTTGTAGCTGCCAGTGGATGGAATGACTCTGCCCTGAATACGGTTTTTCACCAAGGTCTACTGTACATCCAAAAATACTCAGTGAACTGGCATGTAGGGATGAGAATCTCTCATTGGATGCCCTCATCAAACTGGCTATTTGACTTGATCAACTTTTAAAGCACTGGCCCTCACTCCTCACTAACAAAAAAACAAACAAACATCTTCATCTCCAGAGGACCACGCACCTATGGAGTTGTCATGCACAAGGTTGACCCATGCTGAGTGTGCCAGACGGTGTAAGGAGGGGCTGTGCATTTACTGTGGGACTGCAGATCACAGCATTCAGCATTGACCAGTCTGACCTGCCCGGGGAGCCTTGACAGAGAGACCTGTTTCAGCCACGAGTCCAGTGAGAAAGTTCAACTCTAAGTCCTTTCATATTCCGGTGTTACTGAAGATGGTGTCCTCCACTCATGTCCTGTCTGCCTTCATTGATTCAGGGGCAGAGGGGAACTTTATCAGTGAAGCCCTTGTGCAAAAGCTCAACCTGCCAGTCACCTCTTTGCACAGTGCTCTTAGCATCAGGACAATTGACGGAGGACCCATAGGCGATGGGCTGATCACATCATGACCACAACCCTTACAGATACAGGTGGGCACACTACATAAAGAGCTCATCTCACTGTACATCACAACCTGTCTGTCACGACATCCTAGGATATCCCTGGCTACAACTTCATGATCCCCTCATCTCATGGCAAAATAAGGAAATACTCCAATGGTCACCCACATGCTTTCAGAGCTGCCTCTCTCATCCCCAACTCCTCGTTTCCCCCACTTCTGTTGAGAGCCCACTCCCCAACTCCATGGACAACATTCCCAAGTGTTACCGGGATCTTTCCAAAATCTTCAAGAGGAAGGCCTGTGGGTTACCACCGCATTGGCCCTGCGACTGTGCCATAGAGCTACTGCCAGGCATGGTTCCACCCTGAGGTTGCAACTAACCCCTGTCCCAGAAAGAACACGCTGCCATGGAGGAATACATTCAGGAGGCTCTCAAGCAAGGTTACATTCACCGGTCAAAATCTCCTGTGTCTGCTGGCTTCTCCGTGGAGAAACGAGGAGGTGGACTGTGACCCTGCATCGATTACAGAGGACTCAACAAAGTCACCATTAAGTATCCATATCCTCTCGCTCTGGTTCCAGCAGCTCTGGAGCAACTTCGATCGGCCAAGGTGTTCTCCAAGCTGGATCTACGCAGTGCATATAACCTGATCCGGATCAAATGAGGTGACGAGTGGAAAACTGCCTTCAGCACAGCCACTGGTCACTTTGAATATGGGGTCATACCATATGGCCTTTCTTCAGCTCCCAGAGTGTTCCAAAGTTTCAGCAATGACATACTGCGGGACATGCTGGGCAAATACGTCACTGCCTATATAGATGACATTTTGATCTATTCCTCTGACTTCCACAGTCATCAGGAACATGTCAGAACTGTATGCAAATGGTTATTGGAAAATCACCTCTACGTAAAGGCAGATAAATGTGAATTCCATCAAGACAAGGTCTCCTTCCTGGGAGACATAATCAGCGCAGATAGAGTAAGCATGGTCTCAACTAAAGTCTTGGCAGTAACCTCGTGGCCAACCCCCAAGTCAGTCAAGGACCTCCAGAGATTTCTAGGCTTTGCCAACTTCTACCGCCATTTTATTAGGAACTTCAGCACCTTGGCCGCTCCATTGACCACCCTCCTGAAGAAGGGTCCCAAGTGCCTGTGATGGAATCCTATGGCAGAAGCTGCCTTCAACCAGTTAAAGTCCGCATTCATGTCAGCCCCGATTCTTCAGCACCTAGACCCCACGAAACCATTTGTTGTGGAGGTGGATGCCTCAGAAATGGGAGTAGGAGCCATCCTGTCTCAGTGGTTCAGGGAAAAGCCCAAGTTACACCCAGTTGGCTGCCTTTTCCAAGAAATTGATGCCCGCTGAGAGGAACTATGATGTAAGTAATCATGAGCTGTTGGCCATCAAGCTAGCCCTTGAAGAATGGCGACACTGGTTGGAGGGAGCCACTCACCCATTTGTCATCCTCACTGACCATCAGAATTTAGAGTATCTCAAGAAGCCCAAGAGGTTGAATCCACATCAAGCTAGGTGGGCACTGTTCTTCACCCATTTTAATTTCTCCATCTCCTTCCGACCAGGTTCCAAGAACACCAAGGTGGACACTTTGTCCCAGGCAGTAGAACCTTCTCCCAAGGACACAGAACTACAACCCATCATTCTGTCACAACACTTCATACAGTTCATCACATGGGATTTGGACAACGAAATCCGTAAGGCACAACCATGAACTTTACCAAGTCACCGCCCACCTGATCTCTGTGCCAGCACATCTATGCAGCAAACTCATCACCTGGGCACATGCATCTCCTGCCACCAGTCACCCCTACAGTCAATGCACCTACCAGATGTTGAACAGGTACTGTTGGGACAACATGTCCTCTGAAATAAACCGGTTCATCTCTTCCTGCTCCAACTGTGCCTAGGCCAAGGTTCCATGATCTCTTCTGGCTGGCAAGCTAATGCCTCTACCTGTCCTGCAGTGACCCTGGTCACACCTTCCGATTGATTTCATCATGGACCTCCCTTCCTCACAGAACAATAGCACCATCATGGTAACCATTGATAGCTTCTCAAAAGCCTTTGAAGCTCATTCCTCTACCTGGTATCCCTATGACCGCCCAAATGGCTGAGCTTCTGTACCAGCAGGTCTTCAGATATTATGGCATTCCAGAAGACATTGTCAGTGATAGAGGTCCTCAATTCATTTCCAAGTGTCCATAAGCCTTACCTCCAGTTACCATCCTCAATACAATGGACAGTTAGAATGATCCAACCAAGAAATCAGCTGCTTTCTATGGATCTACTGCATGCACAACCAGGGGCACGCATCCTGCCATGGGCTGAGTTTGCACAGAACTCTCTAAAATATTCTACTACTCAACTAACACCATTCCAGTGCATACTCAGCTACCAACCACCCTTGTTGCCCGGGACGATGCACCCAGCCAGGTATGGGCAGTTGATGAATGGTTCCAGCGCAGCCAAACCATTTGGGAGGAGGTCCATCAGCGGCTAGAAGTCGTCTGTGCCAAGTACAAGACTTATGCTGACACAGAGGAGAGACTCCCATCTTCCTTCCCAGCGATCGAGTATGGGTGGCCACAAAGAATCTATGAGAGACAAACACCTGTAGAAAGCTTCAACCATGCTACATTGGACCATTCAAAGTTCTGCGCCGCATCAATGAAGTCTCGTACTGTCTGGAACTTCCACCACATAGCCAAGTCTCTCCCACATTCCACATCTCAAATCTCAAACCTGCCATCCCAGGACCTCTTTCCAACAATACACCTACCCAAGAACACCCTTCTTTGAATCTAGAGGGGGAACCCATCTACCAGGTCAACAAGATCCTCAATTCCAAACAAAGAGGAGGCCAGATTGAGTACCTGGTGGATTGTGAAGGGTACGGATCAGAAGAACAAAATTGGGTCAAGTCCAAAGACATCCTTGACCCTCTTCTGAAACAGGACTTCCATGCCCAGCACCCAGAGGTAGAGGACATCCCCAAAAGAGTATAGCTCCCAGAGGTAGCTCCTCAGGGGGCTCTGTCAGTAAACCTGCTGGAAATAAGCAAACTACAAAAATGGACAGCTCAGGCTACAACTCCCAGCATGCACAGCACCCTCTATCTCCCCCCTTCAGATTCACAGCTGACTCATGTTTCCACAATCACCTCTCTATATAAACCCCAGTCACACACATCCATTGTGAAGTATCATTTTGATTCACCAGTTCATACCAAGCCTTGTTTCTGCCTTTTTGACCCTTGCGAGTACTTCCTCGTTTTCTCACTCTCTGTCTTGCCCTTGTAACTCTGTTTGCTGATCACCTGACCCTCGCTAGCTTCTGACTATGTTTTCTATCTCTCAATTTGGCTTGGTTTGCTCTTCTTAAGCTGTCTTCCACCGCACATACATCTGTAAGTGTGTGCATCCTCACAGTTACATGTCATACCGTATGTTTCTTTCTCCCCTATTGTAGATTGTCATGGAGAGGACTCTTTGCATTCCTTTCACCAACAATACACTACACATTTTAACATATACTGTATGAATTAGTAAATAAATTTCTTAATTGTGTATTTATTTCCAGTTGATTTATACTTAAATAAAACAATCACAAAATGTAAATATTATCTACAAACTATTGCATGCTGTATGAGGGTAAAGTTTTAAACAGTACATAATTATAAGATTATTACTGTTCCCCCCCCCCCAATCAATTTACTGTAGTTAGTAATGAATTGAATCACAGTGCATTTGGTACGAATGTACTGATGGGAATGTAGTGAATATACTATGAAGCCATGCTGTTGTAGCCTGTGCAGAATGAGGCCTGGTATTGTCCTACATGGACTTTCCTAGGAAGAGATGTTGCCTTGATAGCAAGATATGTCTCTCTGAAATCCCAATGTAGGCCTTCACATCAGTGGTACCTTCACACAAATGAATCTCTCCAATACCATGGGCACTGATTGCACCCCATACCATCACAGATGCTGGCTTTAACACAATTCTCCAATAACAAACTGGATGGTCATGTTCACCTTTGGCATGGAGAACCATTGTTTCTGGGGTTCCCAGAAACAAGCTGATATGTGGATTCATCTGAACACAGTACACATATCTACTGTCTTTCGGTTCATCTGAGATGAGATCGGGCCCAGAGAAATCAGCGGCATTTCTGCATACAATTAATGAATGGATTCCTCCTTGCATAATATAGTTTCAGGCTGCATTTCTGGATGCAGTGGCAGACTGCATTAAGCAACAATTTTCCAAAGTACTCCTGAGCCCATATTTGTCTCATTAGCATGATGGTTTCTCAGGCAGTGCTGCCTGAAGGCTTGAAGGTCACACACAATCAACAGTGGTTTCTGACATTGCCCTTTACGCACTGAAATGTCTCTGAATTCCCTTAATCTTTATGATATTATGTCCTGTAAATTTTGAAAAACCTAAATTCTCTGCAATCTTGTGTTGAGAAATGTTTTTTGAATTGACTAACAATTCTCTTGTGAATTTTGGCACAATGGGGTGAGTCATGACCCATCTTTGCAAGCAAAGACGGAACCTTTGGTGCATGTTCCTTGTAAGACTTTTGAGTGGGTGGGTGGAGCACAGAAGTACGGCAGGCCAGAACTGAGTTTTTTAAAACTCTTTATTTGCAGCTTTTCAGCTTTCACAATCTCCCAGTACCACAGACATGCACATACACATCATTTGTCTGATTGGGGAGAGAGCTCCCTTCCTCTGTTCTCTCTCTCCTGATTTAGGGCACGGTCACTTGGGAAGACACACAAACACAGGTTAATTGACATCAGGTGCAGTGATTCTGCCACTTACCTTCCCTGACTCCACCCTCTGGTCACAGACCGACGCTTGACCATGCCCCCGCTGCCACAAACTGTTTTAGGCCAGCTATGCCATGCTGATCCAGTAATGCCATCTCCAAAGACTGAAGCCAAGACCATAACTGTTCCAACAAGGTTAGCTCCCCAACTGATTCAATTTGGCGACTCGCCCATACCTTGCCTGTGGAAAGAGTAACTCCATCAAAAGTTGTGCAATCGAGCCAGTCTATTCTCATTACATGAATGGGACATTGGTCTGGCAAAAGATGTAGAGCATCATATCCAGTTGACAGATCCAAGGCCATTCAGAGAACGATCAAGACACTTAGCTCCAGCTGATATTGACAATGTTCGTAAGCACTTGCAAGAGTTGTTAAAGGCTGGTATTATTAAGGAGTCATGTAGCCAGTATGCATCTCCAATTGTAATTGCCAGAAAGAAAAATTGGTGTATCAGAATGTGCATTGATTATAGAACCCTTAACAGTTGCATCATTCCAGACTAGTACACTACTCCCCACATAGATAATGCATTAGATTGCTTGTCTGGAAGTAAGCAGTTTTCTGTCCTAGATTTACGGAGCGGTTATTATCAAATTGCTATGGTGGAGAAAGGCAAAGAAAAAACTGCCTTCATTTGTCCTCTTGAATTTTTCCAATTTGAGAGGATGCCGCAAGGCATAATGGGAGCACCTGCAATATTCCAAAGACTAATGGAGAAAGCTGTAGGCGATATGAATCTCCTCCGGATGTTAATTTATTTGGACGATCTTATCATCTTTGGGGGTTCCTTGGAAGAGCATGAAGAGTGCCTCCTGAGGATGTTAGACAGGCTTAAAGATGTAGGGATGAAACTCTCCGTTGACAAGTGTCAATTTTGTCAACCAAGTGTCAAGTATGTGGAGCACATAGTGTCTGCCAACTGCATTGCCACTGATCCTGAAAAGATAGAGGCAGTCACTAGGTGGCCTAGGCCTACAGACCTAAAGTCCCAGCGGTCTTTCTTAGGTTTCTGTGGGTATTATCATCAATTTGTAAAAAAATATTCAATTGTTAGGCCCCTCATACAAACCCGATTCCAAAAAAGTTGGGACAAAGTACAAATTGTAAATAAAAACGGAATGCAATGATGTGGAAGTTTCAAAATT
>JAPEKN010000023.1:25183471-25194066 GCA_028877435.1 Cathorops dasycephalus
GACCGACGTCATATTGAACCCTATGGATTAGGAATGGGATGTCACTTAAGCTCATATGTGAGTCAAGGCAGGTGAGCAAATACTTTTGGCAATATAGTGTACATTTAAAAAATGGTTGGATTTTATGATAAAATACCTCACATCAATAAGTAATATTAGTACTGGATGTCACCACACAGATATTCAGACTGACAGATCACAAATGTAGTGTTTCTATCTTTTCATACAATGATCTCCACCACGCAGCATCATCCCCCACAAACAACATGGCGCCGCGCGTGCTTTCCTGCGGTGGAGACTCACACACTAACATTCATTAAAATAAACGTTTAATGATAACATCTGCATATACTATATCGTCAGACTTAATCACCTTACATTCACACAGTGAATACAATAGCAAGGGTAACATTCTTATCCTGAAAGATTCTGTCGATCAAAGCTCTCCAATTATAACCAAACACCTTCCCTTTGCACCAATAAAAACAACTGGGACGCGGGAAGTCGCTCCAACAGGTTTTGAAAGACCAACATGATCCAGAGCTGCAAAGCATGATGGGATATCGGTCAGCCAGCATATTCCCTTTTCCCGCCAAGTTAACAGGGTGGAGGGGGTCAGGGAAAGGGGCGGGAATTGTATTGTATTGATAATTTCTATGAAAAGCATCGGCGAGCGGCCCGAAGGCATGCTGGGAAATTAAACTGTACATGATCATTCAGTGAATTTCAGCATATTTTGAATAATTTTGCTTGCTTCAAGCTTTCTGTTGTGTTTACTCTTTTATACACCCCCAGTCGCTGAAGGGGGTTAAACCCCTCCCCCGGATCCGCCCCTGGGGGTCACAAACAAACATTCTCAATCGCACTTCACAGGAATAGAAACAGGCTCAAATCACCGGTCATGGAAATAATTTGTTAGCAAGCACGGATCATGTGAAAGTCCTCCCCTTCAGTTAAAGTTTTGCGTGTACCAAACATGATTTTGGATAAAAAAAAAACACTAATAGTTATATTAGAGGGTTATAATGCAGATAAACTGATAAGACATGCCTAACTGCAAAATCATGAATCTGTGAACTTTTATTTCATTGAAATGGCCTCATTCAGCGCTATTTTAAAGTTAAAATATGATCAATTCATCAATAGACCAAGATCACATTGTTAATGTTATTCATAGAGACATACAACAAAATGTACGAAAGCAAATTATTAATACATCGATCATCAAATAGAAAATACACACAACATGTAGACTACGTAGTAGGACATACGTCACTGGATGGTCACCAGATAACGTCCATATTACCACTACGTTGTCATTACGTCTTACCACTACGTTGTCGTTAGGTATTATCACTTGTCGTTACGTATTACCACTATGTTGTCATTATTTATTACCACTACATTGTTATTGTCATTACGTTTTATCACTTTGTCTGTCGTTACATATTACCACTACGTTGTCGTTACGTATTACCACTACGTTGTCGTTAGGTATTACCACTACATTGTCATTATGTATTATCACTTGTCGTTACTTATTACCACTACATTGTCATTGTCATTACGTATTATCACTTTGTCTGTCGTTACATATTACCACTACGTTGTCGTTTTACGTATTATCACTTGTCTGTCGTTATGTATTACCACTACATTGTCGTTACATATTGGCATGACGTAGGATGTGCCTACTATGTAACGACGACGTATTTCCTGACATTACCAAACCACTACCTAACCACTACGTCGTATATACATTGTGTGTTTGCTGGTAGCCCATGTATGCCTAAAGGATGCTCATGGATGCCTTCACAGTTGTGATGGATTAATTCATCCAGTGTTTGACCCACAGCAATTTTAAACATGATATAACTTTCCGGGGATGGAAGCCACACCCTCCCGGTTGTAAATTTAGCTCACCAGCTCTTACATATTCCGACAGAAGGGCCCAGAACGCATACCGGTTGACCCACTGAAGGCTCAAAATCATCTACCAGTGTCTATCGTGAAGTGATTCTGGCTACCTTAGCTTCACCATATCACTGTGAAATTCTCCCGTCTGATTGGTCAGAAGGTGTTGATCCATGGATTTACTGGAATAGGTTTATATCAGTGAGCTCATTATCAATTCAACAGTAAAAACATCCACAGTAAAGTTTTCTGTAAACAGATGTTTAACTTTTATGGAAGATGGTTCAGTCACAGGTCACCCAGACGTTGGCTGCTAGAAGCGAATACGCATTTTTCCACATTCAGGGAATTTTGCTAGTGTTCGATACGATCGCTGCTTCAATCACGATGGAAACTGCATCATTTTTAGCTGTCTATGGTATCGAAGTAGTGAAAAACTCACCAATGCTTCAGCTGAGCTGTCGATGGTGTCACCTCCATATATGGACCCCCAAGACACTCCCACTCAGTGTCTCATTTCCATATACACACTTAAATACACACCTTGTGCAGTGTTTAAAAATGTACAAAATGTGAAATGTTTAGTCTTGAAATAAACACACTGTAAACCCGAATGCTCAAAATAATTAATTGGACTGAGTAGTGTAAACTCAAAATCTTCTTAAAAGTTGTACTTACTTAAAAATATTGAGTGCCAGTAGCGATTTGCTTCTTTTTGAGTTTATTAAACTTGTAATTTTTGATTAATATGAACTTTTTGCATTTTTATGTAACTGCTACTTAAAATTATTAACTCAGAGTTACTTAAAACTATATGGATTAAACATGAATTTATGTCTTATTTTGAAAGAACAAATAAATAAATCAAATCAAGAACGAATTAAGAACAAATCAATTGCATCAGATATAAACTATCACACACACACACACACACACGTGTATATGTTTATAAAGAATTCATTGTTAATAGTTTGCATGTTACAAGGTCAGTACCGTGGGAAGTAGGGGTGCTGTGGGGGCTGCAGCACCTGCAATAATGGAGCTACGAAGCATGAAGTAGTTCTGCTGGACTTTATTCCTCATCTTGAACACAGGCTACAGTGGGTCGTAGCCAAAAAATAAAATGCAATCAAACCGGCATGTAGCGTTATCAACATCAGCTCTGTCACGTCTCTCCCAGTACACACACACCCCGGACACCCCCCCATAGGTCCTCCACTAATCCCAGCTGGCTACTTCGCCCCATCGTTGCCATGACAACTGCTATGACTGACAGGCTTCACAGCCCCTGCAGAGAATATGTTCCTGTGGCTATGTACAAGGGTGGCCAGTTAATAAATTACATTAAAAAAAAGAAATAATAATAATAATAATAATAATAATAATAATAAAATGCGCTTGCACCGGAAGCGCTCACATATTTTATTTTGTAGTATTTGCGTGCACTTCCTCTTCAGGCAGCCGACCGGAGCCGAGGAGAAGAGCGGGAGACTAATCGACCGGAGTATGGTAACGCTCAGCTCTGCACAATTGAGTTGTGAATGTAAGTCGTCAACATAAAACTTGCTTGAATGTTTGTTTCTGGAGGTTCAACATGTTTTTAAAACGGACGAAGTAAGTCACGTTAGCAATGTAAAACGGTTAACCGTTAGGTTAGCAAGCTAATATGCAAAGTCAACCCGCCAGTTAGCTGTATAGGCTACATGGCTAGGCTAATGTAGTTGTGGTGGAGGCCAACGTGCAGTGGTGGATAGTAAGGTATCATGTATAAGACTGCTCAATAAAAACTCGAAATGCTGTGTCAGTGTTGTGAGTGAAAGCAGAAGCTAACTCCACGTGTTGTACCTAAGACTAGCTGAAAGTTATTCTCTGCAAGTTAAATTAGCTGGTTAAATTATTTATTTTATTTTTTTGTGAATTTTTGTTATTGTTAGGATAAGAATTTATGAATGTTACCAGCCCAACTTTACCTAACTTTGACTTATTTGTGTAATAAAATGTTTTGAATAGTCTAACAGGCATCTTACACATCTACTTTGTTTTATTCAATGTTGGTGTATATTATTGTACTCTTTTCGTATGAGGAATATGACTGCAGTTTTTGATAGTTCTGATGGAGGTTTAAACTTAATGACAGGTGTCCTGTAAAATAGTAAAATAACTGTGTGTTTTCAGGTTGCTGCGACAAATATGACTTGGCACTGTAAGTTGTGTTCAGCTTCTTTTACCACTAGAACATATTTATTTAAACACTGCAGACTGCAGCACAGCCACTTTTCAAAAATTAGTCCACTCCCATGCCTCCATGATGATTGTATGTGCACATTTCAGACACTTAGTGCACTGAGTACTCATCTGTCAAGATACCATACTCAAGAACATAACAGCAGTGCAAAGGAGATTCAGGAACTTGTGACTTTCAAGTGTCCTTTATGCACATTTCAGCACCCTTTTTCTGAGTCTGTACTCCTCAGTCACATGAGAACACACTTAAAAAAGCATGAGACAGTGGTATGCCCATACAAAGGTTGTAACTATAGCACAAATGTATACTCCTCATTTAATTCCCATAAAAGTAGAGTGCATCAAGCGAGTCTCACGTCAGACTTTGGTAGTGACATTGTCTATGAGCATACTCAGAATCTCCAAGCCACCAGCTCTAACGTCACTATTGATTTGGATGAAGAGCATCCAGTTCAGAGCACAGAAATGCAGGATGATGAGCAGTGTGATACTTCAAAACTAAAAAATCAACTCAAACTTAATGCAGCATCTTTATTTCTAAAGATGCAGGCTATCCTTCATGTGTCAAACACAGCTACACAAGAAATAGTTGATCACTTGAATCAGATCTTCTCTTTATCTCAGCCATTGATAAAAGATGCAGTTAATGATATATTGCAGAGACATGGTCACAACATCACAGATTCCACACTCAATGAAGTTGTCAGTGCTGTCATGGACTCTAATGTTGTTTTTAGTGCTACCTCCAAAGGTGCAGAGTTGTCCTCTTGTAAGCGAAGAAAGACATTTATAGAGCACAACTATCCATTGGTAATGCCGGTAGAGTACCATTTGGAAGCACCTGGTCATACCATGATGTATGTTCCAATCCTTCAAATGATTCAGGAGCTGTTTAAAAACACAGATATCCTGAGCAAAATCAGAGTACCAAACACTGAACCTGGTTATTATGTGTCATATCGTGATGGCTCTCATTTCCAGGAAAATGAGTTACTCTCAACAGAAGAGATACACCTAGCAATCCAGCTATATATCGATGATCTTGAAATCGCTAACCCTCTCGGCACATCACGTAAAGTTCACAAACTTTGTGCTGTATACTGGGTCCTAGCAAATGTGCCGCCCAAGTATAGATCAGCAATGCACACTATACAATTGGTCATGCTAGCTAAAGTGACAGACGTCCAGAAATATGGATATGCAGCTGTACTTGCTCCACTTGTTCATGATGTTCACACACTTGAACAGGATGGTGTTTTCATTGAATCTGTTGGTCAGAATGTGAAAGGCACCATCTTCTGTGTTTCTGCTGACAATCTGGCTGCACATGGGTTAGGTGGCTTTTTGGAGTCATTCAAAGCAGATTATGTTTGCAGATTCTGTATGGCCACAAGTGAACAGTTTCAAACAACTGAGGTAAAAAATGAGGAATTTGTCCAGAGAACCAAAGCAAGTCATGACGTTCATGTACAAAATGTCCTCCAAGATGAGAGTTCAAGCAGCCATTTTGGGGTTAAAGGTGATTGTGTCTTCCGTGAGTCACTTGAGCACTTCCACCCTATCACAGGTTTTCCTCCAGATCTACTACATGATCTTTTGGAAGGAATCGTTCCGGTTGAACTTGCTCTTTGCATTAGAGAACTGATTCGGCTTAAGTACTTCACTTTAGAGTATTTGAACCAAAGAATCACATCATTCCCATATCAGCACACTGATAAAGTAAATAAACCTCATCCAGTTCCCAAAACATTCATGACCCGGGGAACAATTGGAGGGAATGGGCATGAAAATGCCACGCTGCTCAGACTACTTCCTTTACTTGTAGGCAGTAAAGTACCAGAGGGTAATGTTGCATGGGAGGTTTTGATGGACTTGAAAGAGTTGGTGGAATTAGCATTATGCCAATCATTTTCTGATGAAACATTGGACTATTTTGTTTGCAAAATCAGTGACCACAGACAGATCCTACAAGAGGTTTTCCCTGGGTTTAGGCTTCGTCCTAAACATCACTATGTGGAGCATTACCCCACCTTAGTTAAGTGCTTTGGGCCCCTGGTGCATGTTTGGACCATGAGATTTGAAGCTAAACATCGCTTCTTCAAGAGAGTGGTGCATGACACTCAAAACTTCAAAAATGTCTTGAAGACACTGGCAATCAGACACCAACACATGATGGCATATCACCTTGCTTCACCATTATTTTTCAAACCAAAAATGCAAACATCCAGGGTGGACTCTGTTTTGGTTTCAGCTCTACCAGAAGTAGCTCAGGCTCACATTAAAGGACAAACAACTAGTGACACTGTCTATCGTACATCAAAGGTGACCATTGATGGCACAGACTATACCAGTGGCATGTTTGTGTCAGTTGGAATCAGTGGGGGACTGTCAAAATTTTGCAGACTAACACAGATCTACCTTGTGAATCACAATGTTTCTTTTCTCTGTTGTGATTATGACTCCTGGTATGTAGAGCATCTTCGATCCTACGAGCTGTCAGCCATACAGGGAAGCCTGTCTATCCACCTGCAATCTGACTTCAATGATACGACCCCACTCTCTGCATACAAGATTGATGGCTTGCTGCTGTTGACTCCCAAGAGGTTCATACAAGTGAGACAAAATCAAGACCACTCTATGGTGAGTAATTCTTCATAAATCATTAATTGTTCATTTATTGGAAAATGTGCTCAGTATAATCAATCAATATACATCAACAAACATGATCTGTGTTTTGGAATTGCACTCTTTGGTAACACATTCTAAAGAACATGTCTATAATGCATTAAAAGCACAAATATAATTGGCTAATGTCATGGTAGTTATAATGTACTGTGGAACCCAGGTCTCAGATTTTTCTTTCAAACACTGTCACTTGGCATGGAGGTGTAAAGCATTATGAATGCTGAACACGTTGGAGGTTGTCATTAATGATTCTAAACATTTAGAAAGCCTTATAAATGCACTATAATGTCTATGTGCTGATGTGTTTTTAACCTCCAAATCTCTTCATTTATTAAAGTGATGGCAGCTGAAGCCCCACAAAACATGATCCTTCGTGTCATCGAGGCAGACCGTGTTAGAAAATTAAAACTCAGCTCCCGTCCAGCCTCTGTTGATGCACTGATTGAGATTTTAAAAGAACAACTGGAACTGGACTGTGACTTCAGTTTGCAATACGAAGATCCAGACTTTGATGGAAAACTCACTTGCCTTATTGACATTGAGGAGTTACCACAAAAAGCCTGTCTTCATATTTCACCTACACAGGATTCCAGTTCTCTTGCATCGACTGATACCCTTTCAGATGTGTCATCCCCCGAACGTCTAGGCAGATGGCCTCCAGGTCCTTTTCAGATTCCCAAATTTGCATTTGACGTTGAGCTGACACTTAGAGATGGGAATGCTGAATTTGAAAAGAATGAAAGACCTCTTCAGTTGTCAAGGGACCAAAAGCACAATGTTTTAGACAAACTGGCATCTACCATATATGGTTTTAAAGCTTACCTCAATGATAAAGAAATAGCAATGGTGGCTGAAGCTCTTGTGAAGAAACACCCCTGTTTAAAAGAAGCAGGATCTGACAATGGATGGAATGGCTGGAAAAACAGCCTCAAGTTTAAAATGGGCAATTACAGGATGAAGACGAGAAGGGCTGGATGTCAGGAAGTCTCTGTAAATGCTGGGAAAAGAAGCCGAAAAAACCCTGAGAATGAACCTTCACACTCCAATATCAAAAGACCTAAGCGTGCAGAGGTCAACTTTCTGCCTAACTTTCCTCAAGGAGAGGATCCCTCAAGTCTTGACCTTTTGAGACAGGCTATTGTTGAGGAAGTAAAGAAGACTGAGAGAAACCTACCCCTTATTAGTAAGATGATGCAGACCACATTTGCCTTGCGACGACAGACTATTGTGAGGTCCTGCCCTCCGGTGAAAGAGCTAATGGACCTCTGGCCTGCTCTTCATATGCAGTCTGAGGTAATGTGGGTCAACTCTTTCATCTGTTTTTATCTTTGCTAAATAAATTAAATAAATAAATTCATTTTGTAGGTTATTTTTTTCTGTTTTTATCTTTGCTACTGTATGTCATATTGTGTGTAATGTTGCCTAATTTCATTCATCATAAAATAAATAATTGCTGTTACTGTCCTTTCCTCAATGCAGGTGTATGCAGAGTTCCAACGGATAACTAACCAGAACCTACCTAACACTTTCTATGCTGAGCTTGATCGCCACACTCCTCGTTTGATGGCCTTATTCAGGCAGAAAGCCTCCAAAACTGGAAAGACTGCAGATGCTTTGGCTGACATTTTCAAAGTCCATGATACACAGGTGATTATACATTTCACAGGTTAAGTCTTAGTGTAATGTTGGGAGTTTAATGCTTCAAATAAGCTTTTGAATTCCACAATTGCACCAGATGAGTCAGCAGGTTATTAGTGGATTTATGTGCAGATATTGTTAATTAATTCATTAATAATGAGTTGGGACTGTTTGACATTGGGTTTGATTAGTAAACTTATCACAACACTATTTTAATCTTCTTAGGAATTACATGATGTCCACACAAGGCGTACCACTGTTCTCCATGCCCTGCCTGTGTATCTACGTGAGGATGTATCTGGATTTTTCAGAACATGTGTGGTAAGTCCCAATAAAGAGATATCAGGCCTATTGTACTGTAAATTAACCAATTCATATTTTAATTTCATTTACAACACACATTAAAAATTCTGTATATGTACCAGTGTTTCAACTACAAACCTCTGGCAAGATGTTCATAAGTGTGAAGTGTCATTTTGAGCCCATTAGGGCATCAAAAAAATCAACTGCAAAGAAAATCAAGTAGCTGTCATTAGCCTAACAGTGGAACACATAAGTCATCTCACTTTCTCAGCAAACGAGAGCACAACGCAGCAGAATGAACAGGAGTCTTTCAGACTTGTGTATTTATTGTTATTCATATGACAATCAACTGTAATCAAAATTGCCACAGCCATAGTTTCAGTAAATGTGATTGGTATATGATCTCCCTTTCATTTTTTTAAGGATAATATGGATGAGCCAGACCTGGGGGATGCATCAGTGGTCCTCCTTACAACTGTCAGTGATGATGCCACAAGCCCAGTTCACTACCACCCAGTGAGAATCTCTGTCGTCCTTGAGGGTGATGTGGTTGTCAATCTCCCCAAGCTTGCTGATGCCTTCCTGGTAATGTTCGGCCTGATCTATGCACTACATCTTAGCTATCCCAAGGGACTGACAAACACCTTTGAATTCACACAGAAAATCTTACTTGGTCTTGATGACTCTAAACTGTCACCCAAGCTGCAGACTCTTAAAAATGACCTGATGCTATATGTGTAATTCAAGATCCAAAAAGGAGTGGTGGATTCTGATGGCTCACTCTGTTAGAGCATAGTCCACAATGAGAATATATCGTGTCAGGTCAATGTTGACTACTGTTCAACTGTTGATGTTAAAGTTGCTGCTCAACTGGTTTTCAGCCAAATGGCACAAAGTACACACTGTCTTTGTACTTGTTAATGTAACTTATATTTTATTGTTGATAAACTGAAATGCAGGGTTGAATTTTTTATATTATGGCTTTTTGTTTTTAAAAGGTGTACTATATAGTTTTAGGAAATAAATTTGTACCAGAAAAGAAAGCTCTTCATTGATACATTTTCATGAATGAATAAACAACTGTCCTCAATTTCAGGCTACTAGCCACCTTTCTAGTTGGAAACAGTGTTATAGGGACTTTATTTTCCTCTGAGGATGGGATGTTTATTCAGTTATGGAAGTGTATCAAATAACTAGTTTTTATTATCTTATTAATATTGTTAATTTTGCTTTTGAGTTTGAATTTCTTTTCTAAAACTACACAGTGCACCCCAAAGTTGCTAGATTTAAACCAGATAGCCAAAGGAAGGCTACACACTGCCTTTGTACATGTTAATGTACAGTCTTGAAATTTTAGCAGTTTTAGCTGTGGAGAATTTATAAGCAATTTGTTTCTATATTGCTGCAAGTTTACAAACAGTTTACAACCAGATGGCCAAAAGTGTGCCTTTGTAATTGTTTCTTTAATGCTCTTTTTTATTACTATTGTCTGTCAAATATTGTTTGTTTCATTTTGTGCTAAAAGGCACAGGTGTGGGCAAATAATCTTTCTACACTCAAATTTGAGTACTTGCTGATGCCCCCCTGGTAATGTTGTATTAACAGTTTATAAGCCATTTTTGACAAAAGATATTTTCTTAATGTAATTTTAACTTTTCTGAGTTTGAATATTTTCTATTACATGGTTCATCTTAAAGTATAAAAAAAAATGGCCAGAGGTAGACTTGTAAATTGTTACTTTTTATTTATTTGTTTGTTTGTTTGTTTGTTTGTTTGTTTTATGTTATATACAGGGTGGGCCATTTATATGG
>JAPEKN010000023.1:25316267-25327610 GCA_028877435.1 Cathorops dasycephalus
GTACTTTGTCCCAACTTTTTTGGAATCGGGGTTGTATTTTATTGCTGACAGTATGAGTCCAAGATGTTTCATGTTTTCTCTGGTCAATTCCAATAAAAGTTGGGACGGGGCAATTTAAAGCCAGTAAGAGGGCAAAATAATGAAATGATGTGATTTGAAACAGGTATTGTCAACAGGTGATTGCAATCATAATTTACTACAAAATCACTATCCAGGTAAGGCCTAGTCTTTTGAGGAGCAAAGATGGATCTCTAGTTTTTCAACAAATGCATTAGAAAAGTACTGAAATGTTTTCAATTTCATAAAATTGGTGAAATTTAGTTCCCTCTGAAATTTGGTCATAGTGATACATCTTTATTTCTGTAATGTCTCACAAAATATCAGGCCATTCTGTGGCTGGAAAGTTATTTAATTGGAGGGGATTCCCTAGCAAATAATGTGCATGAAATCACCTGCTTTGTGCAGTCAAGCAGACAGAGGAAGTCTGTGTGTGCATGCACAGGTTTACCTTTGACCGTGCTTTGATAGTTACATCATTTTGATGCTAAATGAACAGCTGATCACACCAAGGTGCTCGCTCACCACTGATATCAGTTTGGTCCTGCATTTCCTTTCTTTTGCAACATAACTTATTTACTTCTCGCTTTCTGTTACTGTAGTCGGTCTTCCATGTATCATTTGCATACTCACATCCTGCATTTTTCTCTCCTGTTTCAAATTTGTATCCCACAATGCCTTTGTGTGAAATGGGAAAGCCCACCATTTGATGCATGATGTAGTATCTTGAATTGGGTGATGTTGAAGCAGGCAACAATAGTGGAGAATTTAGGGTCGTTACTGGTCCTGTGACTGGGTGTGGTCATGGGGGCACTGTACTGATAAACACACCAGCTCTCTCCATCTCTCACGATCATGTCCCATTCTCTGGGTCTCCGCAAAGCTTCTTTGGGTCCACTCTGTGACGTTGTCGGCCCATTTCTTCTTCTGTCTGCCTCTTCTCCTGCAGCCCTGGACCGTGCCTTGTAGGATGACTTTGGACAGGCCATTGCTGGATCTGGTTACATGTTTGTACCATCTGAGTTTTCTCTTTTTAACTGTGGTGAGATGGTCGTCATGTCTGCCAATGTTCTGTGAGATTGTGTTGTGGACTTCTTCGTTGGTGACATGGTCCAGGTAGGAGATGCAAGGATGGTTCTGTAGCATCTCATCTCAACTGACTGGATTCTTCTTTGGAGCTCTGCTGTCAGTGTCCAAGATTCCGAGGCGTACAAAAAGATGGAGATGACCAATGTCTGCAGGAGCTTCAGCTTGGTCCTGAGACTGATGTTCTTGCCTCTCCAGATTGGTTTGAGCTTCGCCATGGCTGCTGATGTCTGGGTAGTCCTGGACAGTACTTCACTTCTGGAACCCTCCTCACTGATTATAGAGCCTCGGTATTTTAACTGGCTCACCATCTCAAGTTCCTGTCCATTCACTGAAATCTTTGTTGCAATCGGGATCTGGCCATTCGTCATCAACTTTGTTTTCTCTGTGCTGATCTCCATTTCAAATCTTGTGGATAATTTCTTGATGTTTTCTACCAAGCTGGCAAGTTCTTCCTCCTTTCCTGCAAGTCCGTCAATGTCATCAGCAAACCAAAGGTTTGTGATGATTCTGCCACCAATGCTGATTGTGCCCTGATGATCTTCGAGAGCTTCTGTCATTATATACTCATGAAAGATGTTAAAAAGCGTAAGCGACAGGAGACAGCCTTGACACACCCCAACTGTGGTGTGGAACCATTATCCCAAAGAACCTTGCATAAGTACTGCACTACTGGCCTTGTTGTACAGATGTCAAATGGTGCTGATCAGCTTTTGGCCCATGTTATATTTCTTCATTGTTGCCCACAGTGTGTCATACCACACTCTATCAAATGTTTTTTTAATGTCAATGAAGACATGGTAGATGGTTTGTTGGTGCTGTGAGTATTTCTCGCACAGAACTTGTAGATTTAAAGATCTGTTCTGTGGTGCTTCTTCCACTGCGAAACCCAGCCTGTTCTTCTGCAATGACTTCCTCTGCCTGTGGTTTCAGCCTGTTCAGTAGGACCTTTAGCATCACTTTGCTGGCATGACTGATGAGACTGATCGTTCTATAATTCTGGCATAGTTGGAGGTTGCCTTTCTTCGGGAGAGTGAAGATAAGTGACTGGGTCCATGTTGTTGGCCATTTGCCTGTCTGCCAGATCTTGTTGCATATTTTTCTCAGCAGTTCAATTGTTGTTTCATCTCTGTTTTTGATGAGTTCTGCTGAGATGTTGTCAGATCCAGCAGCTTTACCATTCTTGAGTGACTTTACTGTTGCTTCTACTTCTTCTTTCATGATTGGGAAGTCATCTTCATTTATAGATTCTGGAACTGTGAGTACATTGGGGTCTCCATTTGACATGGTTGTACAGCTCTTGGCAATATTCTGTCCAACAAGCTGCAATGTCACTGCTCTCATTCTGGCATGTTCCGTCCTTGCTCTGAATTGTACTGATTTTTGACTGTTTCTGTTTAGTGAGCTTTTTCACAATCTGGAACGCCTTTCTGGTATTGTTCTTCTGTAGGTTGTCTTCCATTTCCATGCATTGTTCTTCACTCTACTGTTCTTTTGCTTCTTTCATGCTTTTTCCTATCTTAGTGTTGATTTCTAAAAATAAAAAAAATGTGATTCGAATTCAGTAGCTTTTGGTTTACTAAACAAAAATAACTGGATGTCAGGGAAAATTCTTTTCATGACCTACACTTGAAAAATATGAAAGGCAGTCTACCTTTAAAAACAATGTTTCTCAATGAAAGGTAAAAAGTGTGATGGTGGCACAGGAAAACTGCTGTCAAAGCATTGTATTGGTCCTCACACAGCTGCTCTTATGGTACTGAAGAAACAGCAGCACTCCAGCACCATTGTTTTGGACAGCCTGAGACAGCATCGATCTGCATCATCACTCGACTGCTGCCAGGACACAGCACAGCCAGCAAGCAACTAGCAAGCAACCTCGCCCTAGGCCAGTTTAGGCTCCCTGCCACCTGCTCTGACTGCACTCACCTCACCTCTCACTTCTCCTGCACTTCCCTTTCCCTGTTTTTCATTAAACTACACACATTTTTGGTACTGAGACTTGGGTTGTGTCTTTGTTCTCTCCCCCTCGCAGCACAAGTCCTACAGTGGTGTAGAATATGGGTCTGAACACAACACCCCCATCACCCTCCACACATGGGACCACTCCTACAACATCTTCTAAAGACAAATTTCCAGCAGCAGCAAATAACACAAGAGCTTGCTCCATACAAATTGCCACTCAGGAGCTGCTACAGCAGCAAGCCAGAGCCTCTCCTCTCCCTGGCCCTCTTTTGGACCCCTGCCAAGATGCCTTGTCTGCTGCACAAACTCATCCCCTCTGACAATGTGGAAGCCTATCTCTACACATTCGAACAGACAGCATGTAGAGAAGAGTGGCCCAAAGAGGAATGGGTGCAGGCTCTGGCTCCCCTCCTCACCGGGGAGGCCCAAATAGCCTACTTCAGCCTTCTGCCAGCTGTGGTAAATGAGTACCCACTCCTGAAAGAGAAGATCCTGGGGTGCTGTGGGTTCTTCATCTGCAAGGCCGTTATGGAGTTTCATCGCAGGGTGTATCAGGCAGAGGTCAACCCTCATAGCCAGATGGACTCACTGCAATGAACCACCAAGCACTGATGACAGCCCAAGCAACACGCCAGCAATGCAGGTTGTGAAACAGGTCACCATAGACCGGTTCCTTCTGGTACTACCCTTTGAAGAGTGCATGGCTATTGGGATGAGGGCAACCAAGAGTCCCATCGAACTAGTGGGAGCCCTTAAGTGTGCCTTGGCAACCCTGGACATTACAATACAAGGTGCTATGAGGCCAAGGCAGGGAGCCACCGAGCCACTTATCGCCACTCCCTGGGCCAACATGGGGACCTAAAGGTGCTCCCGTGCCCCATACACTCATCCTTGCCCAACGACGAACCCATGCCCACCACACCTGAGCATCATCCCTCCACCCCAGCCTGAAAACCATAACTTGCTGGCTGCGTCATCCACTCACCTACCAGCCCTCATCTGTCAGTGCCCCTGTGTGGGGAGAGGGCCAGCCAGTGAAAGCCCTTCTGGACTCAGGCAGTATCATTAAATAATTAACTACAATGCTGGCCTGGCCTTAAATCCTGCCAGTGGCTGTGGGGTGCAGCAGTACAACCCTGTACTGTTGCACACCTTCAGACCTGTTTGCAGGAAGAATGCTACAAAATAATTGAAACTCTTCATCACTTGGTGCCTTCAGTGCCTAAACATCTTTTAAATGTTGTGAGAAGTAATGGCAAAATTATAAAGTGGTAAATGCTTTACTGTTTTTTTTAACCAACTTTTGTATGCACTTGTACATAACTATACATATTACATTCTCTAGTGTATAGTGTGCTTCCACATTCTTTTACAATCACTAACTACACTTCTTCTTCTTCTTCTTTCAGCTGCTCCCACTGAGGGTCACCACAGTTGATCATCCAGATCTGTATATTTGATTTGGCATAGGATAGAGAGCGATTTCATGGTGGACTTTGTGCTGATTGTTCTTAGGGCATAAGCCACTAGATACCACATAGTTTGACACATGATTGTTAACCAATACACACTGCCCAATTTCGACAGAAGCAGTGGACTTACACAATTGATGATTAAATATTCAAAAGGCTTACCAACAGATAAAATTGACTAGAGGGGCATAGGTTTAATAGTGGCATTCGGCTTACCTGAAATTTTGACACACATTTGACATTGACATACAGCAATGGTCACCTCCCCATTCACAAAGCCTGAGTGTAGCTTGATCTTATGCAATGGCACTGAAAATGACTGAAGCACAATTCCCTGAATTAAAACAAAACTACCTGTATCTGAACTTGGATATAATGGTAGAACAGATTGACTAATAAAAGACTCTAAGGCGTCTGTATCCCTCAAGATTTTAACTGGGACCATCTGATCATTGCCCACGAGTGAGACAAACCACTCCATAATAAATTTTGTATAATCCACTACATTGGACACATTAGTATTTTCAAAATCACAGTGCTTCTCATCTGGCTTATAAGGCTGATCGTGATCAGGCCCCTTCAATGAGTTTTTCAGAGCAGTCAACCTGCCCACATTTGATTTACGCTTGTTAACTGAACGAGTGGCACAAATAGCTGAAGAAGCACAACATAGAGGTTTGGTCATGCCCGATTTAGTCCTGCTACAAGCGCTCAACACGGAACATTCTTTTTTCCAATAGCCTATTTTGAGACAGTAGTGACATTTAGTCAAGGAACTGACTTTACTACGGTCAGGCCAAATAGAGGGACCCTCATAAAAATGACCAGGGCACTGTTCTCTGTGTCCATATCATGGTGAATGTTGTTTTCTCACATGACTTTTGTGCATCAAAACAAACCCATCAGCCAAGACTGCTTGACATTGTGTTTATTTACGTATGTGGCAGTTTGTTCTGGCAAGATGTTTTTAGATTGATCCAAAATCACCAAATCACATAACACATCAAAAGTCTTTACACCTTTGGCTGTACACCAATGATGGAAAAAAATAGTAAGCTCTCTTGCCATCTTACAGTGGGTATGTTTATCATTCTTTCTCCAAGTACAAAAACATTGTCGATAAGCTTCAGTAATCAATTCATAGCATTTAAAACTTCCTCTTTAACACTGATAATTCCTTCACTCTGAAGGCAGCAGTGCAACAAAAGCCTCCTGAGCTTTACTGACAAAAACAGTTTGTAACAGCAAAGTTTTATCTTCATCCATCCAATTGCGATCAGTGACAGTATCTTCAAAGTGAAAAATACATTGTGATCACATTCACTGAATTTTGGAAGAAATTTTACCATGCCCAATAAGCCTGATTGCTCAAAGGAATCTCCACTACTGCCACTAGAGGAAGTTTTACTTTCTGCCATCAGCCTGATCCTGGTGAGTTGTACCTCCCTTCCCTGGTCTTGGTTTTTAAATTTCTCCAACTCCAATAAACAATTCTTTTCCCTCTCTACCTGATCCTTTTTCTCTTTCTGCACACTTTTTTTTTCTTTTTCTGCACACTCTTTTTCCCTTTCTTATGCTTCTGATTTCCTTTGTTCTAATTGCATTTGCAGTAACTCTTGTTGCTGCTCAAATGTTAATTCAATTGACTTAGGAGCCTGACTTCTAAACATGGGGGTTAATGCCACGAAACTAGTGGCTTCTACTGGAGTTCCTCCTGGCAAAACTTTTTCTTTCAAACTTTCCCGAATGAATTCTGCAAGTGGATCTTTCTTCGCAGATTTTGGCAAAGTCAATTTTATTATATAGTGATCTGTTATACAAAATAACTGATCTTTCGTTAATGTTGCCAACTCTGATGGAGCTTCCAGAAAATCATCTTAAGTGCTCATCTTCAGTGTTCTATTCTGCTAATCATTAAGTAAACTAAATCAGTGCTTATGCAACTAAATAAAGCCCCAATTAAACTAAAACTCAACCTTCTAGATCATCTAACCACATGCAGGCAAATGTGTGAGGTGGATACAACTCATGCACCAGGACAAACTAATCATGGAGCTTCCCCACATGTAAACAAATATTCCCATATACTAACCTATCTTCACACTGTGCCCCAGAACTGAACTCTTTACTCACCAAAATACTGCTGGAATTGTACTGTCCTGGCTTAAGCCACTCCAGCCATTTCCCCACAATGATGTCTTTGATCGAGACACCAGTGACACTGGACCCTATTCCCCAGCACAAAAGTGCTCTAAAACAGGGATGTGTTTTGCTCCCAAAATTCTTTACCTTGCTACGCAAGCAGTACCAACAAGCATACACAATGGTTGGAATATGTAGCTTACTCTGCAGACATGACTACAAACTTCCCTTCCAACTTACCTCACATCAAAACCTCTGGGCGGCATGGTGGTATAGTGGTTAGTGCTGTCACCTCATGGCAAGAAGGTCCGGGTTCGAGCCCCATGGCCGGCGAGGGCCTTTCTGTGCAGAGTTTGCATGTTCTCCCCGTATCTGCGTGGGTTTCTTCTGGGTGCACCGGTTTCCCCCACAGTCCAACGACATGCAGGTAAGGTTAACTGGTGACTCTAAATTGACCGTAGGTGTGAATGGTTGTTTGTCTCTGTGTCAGCCCTGCGATAACCTGGTGACTTGTCCAGGGTGTACCCCGCCTTTCGCCCATAGTCAGCTGGGGTAGGCTCCAGCTTGCCTGTGACCCTGTAGAACAGCATAAGCGGCTACAGATAATGGATGGCTGGATGGATGGATTCTTTAGTAAGTATGCATTGGCTGTTGTGTGGTATTTTATGGTAATACCTCAAAATATATCCAGGTAGTGGAAGTGGTAAATGAAGTCAATCTGCATGAGGATGTCTAAAACATAGCTAAGTGTGGTTTCTCATGACAGAATCAAGTTTTTGGATAGTTTCATGGCATAGCAGACATATGCCTGAGCAGTTTGGTTTAATGAGTTACCCACTGTCAAAATGTCCACAGCATAGTCACACCATCATCTAAACAGCACTCACACACTCCACATAGACAACAGCAGACAATGGTAAAATGACATTAAAATGTTAAAAGACAAGACAGGAAATTAACATCATAACAAGAATAACAGTTATCTTCAGGAACAAGAAATTTAGCCAACAGAACTGACTGAATGAATGAATCAGTGATTATTTCCCCACTGATGTTAGAGATTGATGAAGATCAGTCAAGTGAAGACATGATGATGAGGGAGAGAAAGAGGAAGAAAGGGGGAAATGCTGTCATATATATTTGCTGACACTGAAAAATATTAAAGATGTACGTAGATAACCCTGGAGCAGTCTCATGTCTCACACCTATGACACCACAATATACACACGCACTAGCTTTCTGGCTTTCTCTGTACACTCTCTCTTTTTTCCTTCTCTCTCTCTGTCTCTCTGAAAGATGTAGGCATTGTAAGCATATTCTCTGCTCTCATCATGCCATAGGCAACAATCGGTGGATGGTCCATGACCCCACAATAAGCCAGACACAGTGTAGCGGTAATGAAAACAAATATTCATGCTGCATTCGTACCTGCAGTTCTTGAGTCATGGCTACTAAGAGGTGTGTGTGTGTGTGTGTGTGTGTGTGTGTGTGTGTGTGTGTGTGAGAGCACTCTAGAAAATTGAAAGATGGACAGGTGGGAGCCTGGTCATGTGCATTTGTGTAATTTCCATTGGAAGTTATGAGGCTATATTGGTAATATATTCAGATTTGCCCTCTTCGGTCTGCAACATACACTATATAGCCAAAAGTATGTGGACAGCTGACCATCACACCCATATGGGCTTTTCCCAAATTGTCGCCGCAAAGTTGAAAGCACACAACTATCTTGAATGTATTTGAATGCTGTAGCCTTAACAATACCCTTCACTGAAACTAAGGGGTCCAAATATGTTCCAGCATGACAATGCCCTTGAGTGGCCTGCACAGAGCCCTGATCTCAACCCCACTGAACACTTCTGTGATGAATTGAAATGTCGACTGTGCACCAGGCCTTTGCACCTGAAGTCAGTGCTCAATATCGCTGATGTTCTTGTGACAGAAGGGGCAGAAATTCCCACAGCCATGTTCATAAATCCTGTGGAAGTCCAGGGATAGAAATAAGCCAGTTTTTGTCACTGGTCAGGAGGGATAGTTGGGTTAGAAATCTTCTGCCCCTTCCCAATTCCAGGTGGCCCTTCAATCTGTCTAGCGTGAGATCAAGGACAGACCAAAGAGGGGTCAGAGTGAGGACTGTAAATCTAGAAATACTAGTGAACGCTTTTGTAACAACTCTTTAACTTATGGGAAACAGAGGAACCACATCAAATTTAAAGGGCTGAAGGGCCAGATACCAACGAGTATTCTGCATGTTGGCATGCTGCATGTGGTGAAGCCACTGGAGCAGGGCATGGTCAGAACAGAGGATGAATGGGTATCCTAGCAGGTAGTACAGGAGAGTGAGAACTGCCCACTTGATGGTCAGACACTCCTTTTCTATCGTGCTGTACTTTGACTCTCACATGGAGAGCTTGTGGCTGATGTATAGCAGTGAACACTCCTCTACTATCTGGGACAAAACGGCCCCCAGCCCCCTGTCCAACGCATTGGTCTGTAAAACAAAAGAGAGAGAGAAAAGTCATTAGAATGCAACAGTGGACCTCCACACAAAACTGCCTTTACCTGAACAAAAGCCCATTTGCACGGCTCCGTCCACTGGATTGGGTCTGGCACCCTCTTTTTAGTGAGGTCAGTCAGTGGGCTGGTGACGTCTGAAAAGTTAGGCACAAACCACATAAAATAGCTAACCAGCCCCAGGAACTGCCTCACCGCCTTTTTGGTCTTAGGTCTTGGGCAGGCTGCAATTGCTGCAGTCTTGTCAATTTGGGGACACACCTGCCCATGAGCCAAGTGGAAGCCCAGATACTGTATTTCCACCCGTCCAATTGCACACTTCTTCGGGTTTGCTGTGAGCCCAGCGTGCCTCAGTGACCTCAGGACCACCCTAAGATGCTGTAAATGCCGCTCCCAATCATTACTATAAATGATTATGTTATCCAAGTAGGCCGCTGGATACGCATTGTAGGGACAGAGAATTTGGTCCATGAGATGCTGAAACGTTGCTGGGGCCCCAAACAGCCTGAAAGGAAGGGTGACAAAATGATGTAAGCCAAATGGAGTGGAAAAGGCCATTTTCTTGCAGGATAATGGAGTCAAGGGGATCTGACAATATCCCTTTGTTAAATCCAGTGTTGAGTAAAAGTGAGCCACACCTAACTGATCAAGCAGTTCATCAATGCAAGGCATTGGATATGCATCAAATTTAGACACCACATTGATTTTTCTATAGTTTACAGAGAACCAGACTAACCTGTCGGTCTTGGAAACCAAGACCACCGGGCTGCTCTCGTCACTGTATGGCGAGATGACTCAATTACTCCCATCTTAAGCATCGCCTGGAGTTCATCCCGAACCACATTTTTCTTGCATTTGGGGAGCCAATATGGGTGGCTGTGCACCACCACCCCTGAGGGAGTTTCAGTGTCGTGTTCTATGAAGTTAGTGTGACCAGGGAGGGGTGAGAACGCATCAGAGAATTCCTCCTACAATCTAATTACCTGTGTTCTCTGGGACGGTGAGAGGTGGTCTCCACAGGGGATCAGGGTGAATTGGGCCACACTTCTTAGACTGGTCCTAGCTCCGCCCTCTCCAGAACTACTGTTGCCAGAGCCACAGGGATCTCCTCTCTCCATGGTTTCAAGGGATTGAGGTGAAGAAATTTGACGTGTCGCCCCTATCTGGTCATTTGACTTCATAGTTGACCTCCCTAATTCATCGTGTGACCTCAAAGGGCTCTTGCCACTTCCCAAGCAATTGTGAACTTGAGGTGGGCAGTAAAAGGAGGACTTTATCTCCTGGTGCAAATTCCCTTAGCCATGCCCCTCTGTTGTACAGGCAAGCTTGACGTTCTCGGGCCTGTAGCAAATTCTCCTGGGTTGTGTGACTCAGTGCATAGAGTTTTGTTCTCAGGTCAAGAACTTATTGAATTTTTACTTTACTAACTGCTCCCAATTTTCTCTAATGATGTTGACACCACGAGGCTTGCGCCCATACAGCAGTTCAAACAGAGAAAACCTAATGGAGGCTTGTGGGACCTCGAACACTGCAAACAGAGGGTCAAGCCATCTGTCCCAATTTTTAGCATCCCCATGAAAGAACTTACGAATCATGTGTTTGGTTAAATTGTTTGACCAGTCTGTCCGTTTGTGGATGATCAACACTAGTATGAATCGATTTAATACCCAATAATTCATACAATTTGTGCAGTGTGCATGACAAACATAGTGCCTTGATCAGTCAGGATTTCTTTCGGAATCCCGACTCGGGAGATAATGCGGAAGAATGCCTCCCCAATACTGCATGCTGAGATATTGCAGAGCGGCACTGCTTCTGGATATCGCGTTGCATAATCCACTATGATTAATACAAAGCAATACCCACGTGCAGATTGATCTAATGCCCCAATGAGATCCATGCCAATTCTTTCAAATAGAATTTCCATCAATGGCAGTGGGCACAATGGCGCTTTTGGTGTGGCCGCTGGATTTACCAAGTGGCATTCGCAACATGCTGCTCACCACCTGCACTGCAAAAATTTGAAAACTGGATTTAAGGAGAAAATTACTTAATACTAGTGAAATTATCTTGCTGCATGGACAGATATTACTTGATAAGACATCTTAGA
>JAPEKN010000023.1:26531686-26544927 GCA_028877435.1 Cathorops dasycephalus
CTTATTTACATGAATTGGTTTGATTTGAAAAAAAATAAGTAGGTAAAGCTATGAAAACTCACTTCAAAGTCTCCTGTGAACCATAACATCAAAACTAGCAGACGGAAAATTTTGCTGAATACGTCATCAGAAACGGTGAGAGCGAGAGAACATCACGATAAAAGTTATCCAATTGATATTCACAAGTAATCCAGTTAGAACCTGATCAGAAGAGAGAGAGAGAGATGGCGCCTGACCATTTTCCCGTGACTCAAGAAGAAAAGCACCAACTTCAATCTGTACCAACTTCAACCTGCTGTTGCTCCCAAAGTACTGAACAGATTTTAATGAGAAAAAAATTCTTTGGAAAGCAGAAATTATAAGCTTTTTAATGATCATATTCCCGATAGAAAATATTCAAGAGTTAAGCAATGATAGATTTGGAAACTTAGATGAGCATGCACAATTTTTCACGGCATGGCCAGCGAGAGTCTGAGATGCCTAGTATTTATTTTAAAATGCCTGAATACTTTTCTCCCTCTCATATTAATTTTGTAAACATATCTTTAATTATGGTAATGAATACATACTTTTTGGTCATAAGTACATACAAAGTCAGAATACATGGATTATATGTGTAAATTTGAAGTGGATGTACTGTATGCATTGGAAGTATACTAAATGACAAAAGTATCTGAATACTTATTTCCCCTCACTGTATGTGCAAGGGGTCAGTTAATAGAAGAGCATGTTAAAGTTGGAGACGAGGAATTCAGTTTATTACAGCTACAGTGTTACATTGCTTCTGCTTGATTTAATAAGACATTGTGATATGCAGTGACCTTTTTAAAGAGAAGTTGTGTGCCCATGTGATCCTTCCAGGCCAAGGACATGCAGCAGATGGTGAAGCTGGAGGCGGAGATGGACCGCAGACCAGCCACAGTGGTTTAGCCACTCCAGCCATCAACTAAGTAACCGAGAGACTCCTTCTCTACACCACCATCCTCAACTCCCAAGTTCTGTAAATTCCAAAAACTCTGAGCTCTTCTTCTTCTTCTTCTCCTCATAGTCTTTGACTGCTCTGAGGCTCCTGTCGACCGTTTGTGGATCCCTAAGAACTCCATCAAGCATGGAATGAAAAATATGGCTCCACCCCTAATAAAGCTTCCTCCGTTGCTCAGCTCCTCCCCACTGCCTATATCCAACCAGCCCTTAACGTCGACCTCTGTCTGTAGTCCGTCCTCACTGCTGAGGTGCTCCTTCTGCTAGGTTTTCTGCAGGAACTAGACCCATGTTGGATGCACACACATGCACGGCAGTGGGTTTTTTTTTTTTTTCCTGCCATTGCCAGTGCTCACGCTTTGACAATTCCTGTCATGGTGGCTCAAGATGGACAGAAGTCAAAGTGTTCTTTATAAGCCTTTTAAGTTATGTCTCAATGGTACTAGAGTATAGTAGCAGCACCAGGCATCTAAAGGCATAACAGAAACGATTTTGTGTTCTTTGTCAGTACAAATTTGTGAAAACAAGTTGAGAAAAATATCCTGAGCACTTTATTTGTGATAGGCTGTCAAAGAAATTTGTAGCAACGCACTCGGTTATACCTGTACTAAGAAGAAACAGTCAAATGTCCAAACACTGTTTTGAGGACGAAAAGGTCTGATGTGAATGAAACCAAACAAAGCAGACAACGTAGTAGTTCTTACACTTTTTTTCTTATGAAATGCAGTTTGTTTTTAAGACTTCTATTATTTTTGTTTAATTCATTATCAGGTAAAGATTGTTTGATTATTTGTTTTAGCAATGTTTGGTCTGAAATACCACTATGACTTGTTTTGTGTTTGCAGATATATTTGGACACTGTACTGTACCTGTTACACTGTTTGTTTGTTCACAGATTTACATTGAATGAGAGTTATTGTGTTGACATTCCATAATGGACCTAAATACCCCCAAGTGATAAGGTGGAAAAGGTTTCCATGCACTACAGGAATTTTGTTTGGAAATGATCAATTTGCTCCCAGCACTCAACAAAAATTAATTTGGCAACAATCGTTGAAATTGGCTGAATGGAATAAAGATTGTTTGTGAAGGTTCTCAGTCATCCAGGTCATCATAAGCCGTAGGTGCAAAAGAAGGCAGCTGGACTTGCTTGAAATCCTTGAAGACATTTCACGTCCCATCCAAAAGGCTTCTTCAGTTCTGTCTGACTAGTAGGGAGTTCCAGGTATTTATCATCTAGTGGACCAAAAGCAACCCTAAGGAGAGTCATTGAGGTCACGTGGGTTGTTGACCCTCTCAATCATCCTGTAGGTTGTTAGGGTCACTGGAGGCCGGGTGTGAACAGTGTTAGCAGCCTAGTGGGCCATTAGGGCAATCTGTGGGTCACTGGCTCTCTCTGCCTTCATGTGAATCATTGAAGACAGCTGAGTTGTGGTGTGGATGTGTATTCAGTTTTCTGGGAAGTGTGCCAAGGACGGCATTGTAGGTGGCTGATCAGACCACCTCCTCTATTCAGTGATGGCCGTTCCAGGTTCATGAAGATGGTTTCAGGACTGCAGTGTGGCGGCACAGTGGTGTAGTGGTTAGCACTGTCACCTCACAGCAAGAAGGTTCTGGGTTCGAGTCCAGCAGCTGACGGGGGCCTTTCTGTGTGGTGTTTGCATGTTCTCCCCGTGTCTGTGTGGGTTTCCTCCAGGTGCTCCGGTTTCCCCCACAGTCTAAAGACATGCAGTTAGGTTAACATGGGACAGCCTTGGGCTGAAGTGCCCAAGAGTGGCAGTGTGCACGTATGCAACGGCTTTGTTCTCCTATGACAAACTAAATTTCGTTGTGCGGTGACAATAAAGGCCTTCTTCTTAACGTATGCATTTTAGCCAGAGAAGACCAGTGGTTTGAAAGAGGAGTAAAAGAAGCCATCTCCGTCAACTTGGAATGACCATCACTGAACAGAGGAGGCGGTCTGAGACACCACTTACACTAGTCAACAATTTTTCAGAAGTTGTCTGCTTCATGGATGAAATTGGCTGTTTGTTATGAAATTTGGTGTGTTGAATTCAAATATGACAATTAAAACAGCTGATTGGCTATGGCTTCCAAGATATTTAAGCTTTTACATTTTATACTTGTGTACATTGTGTAAAGTTTTAAGTATCAATTGTGAATCTAGGTCTCTTCATGTGTTTATGGTTGATTTACATGATCTTTCACCTATTCTCTTTATGTAACACTAGAAAATCAGCAAAAAGTTTCTGTAAATAAAATGTATTATGAACTAAATGCCAAAAAAAACAATGATGTATAAGTTCTGAATAGGTTTTGTTCTTATTCAGTGTGTACTCAGTGCTTTTTGGCACCTTGTCCCTTGTATTCATGAAACGGAGCATCTCTTGTCAAGTTCGTCAAGCAAAGACTTAATCTCGAGTGCATAGCACTGTATGATTTTTTTTGAGCTGATATAGGGCGATTTGTTCAGCAGAGAGATGTAAGCTGATTCATGATTGCATCATCAGTGACTTCTAGAAATAACATGATATCATGTATGATGCAATACTGGCTTCAGATTGCATCATTCATTGTTTTCCCAAAAAAGTAAGTACTATCCAAACCCAATCATAGATTTATTCATACAGCCAATCTTGAAAACTAGAGCCAATGAACAATTTTAAGTTATATTTTCATTCTCAGCAACCCACAATGAGTAAAATTTGGCTATATTTATTTCGGAAGCATTTTGACTGTAGGCTAGCGTTACTGATTGTCTATTAACCTGTGTCTCTGTGTGTCTTTCAGACAGTCGTGACCAAGAGAGAGAGCAGCGTCTCCCCGCATGTGTGTGGATGTTTGTGCATCGAGTTGCCACTGAAAAGTGTCACAATACAAAGAAAACACTTGTTCTGAAGCCTGCTTCCCATTCCTCTGTTCCCCCAAAGTTAAAGAGTTGTTACACTAGTGCCGAAACCCAGGATTGAGGAATGAACACCACCATGGGATCTGAACCAGTCAAAAAGCTCCTCCAAATGCTTGCTGAAGACCTCCAGTGCCAGCAGCATGCCCTCGTTGCACTGATGGTAAATCAGGGCCCGTGCTTCCAGGCGTCCAAGCAGAGGACCGGCAGGTGATACGGAGCTGGATCCAGTCTGCAAGTGCTCTGGCCATTGTTCCTGTGGCCAGTGTTGACATCTAGCTGGTAAAGATGGAGCCCCAGGATGACCCCAACACCTTCCTCGAGCTGTTTGAGCATGTTGCAGAGGTGAGTTTGCAGCCAACCTCTCAGTGGGCAGCCAGCCTACTGCTGCTCCTCTCAGGGGAAGCCCAGTTTGCAGCTTGACAGCTCCTGACCACCAACATGCTGGAGTACCCCTACCTGAAGTGAGGCATCTCACAATGGATCGACCGCAGTCCAGAAGAGCAGAGCCAGCACTTCTGCTTACTGGCTTATGGCAAAGTGGGCCGGCCGTTTGCACAACAGCTCCGGGATGCCTGTTGGCAGTGACTGTTGGCCAGTGAGTGCGACATCAAATCCATCCTTGAGCAAGTGACACTGGAGCAGTTCATTGCCCAGCTGCCGAGCAGGATGTCAGTGTGGATCCAGTGTGTACCCCAGCCCTACAGAAACAGCTGTTTCCACACCTGTGTCTATCCCCATGTTTCTATTCTCCCTTCTCCTTCTGTGTCTGTGCCACCATTTACCCCTCTCTCTCTCCACAGATGAACTCATCCATGCCCACCAGAACCACAAGCGAGCCTAAGCAGGTCTGTAGATGCAAAGGGAAGGCGGGGAATCAGTGCTTCTGCAAGGAGGTGGGGCTGCTGATTCAAGTCCATGATGCACCTCAGGCTTCCTCTGATCAAACGGGGGCATACAGGATAGCTGTGAGATGCAAGGGGGTACACATCAGGCTTGGGTGGATTCGGGTTGTAATCAGACCTCCATACATCAAAGCCTGACTCAATATGGAGCACTGGAAAATGCACATTTGGTGAAGGTTAAGTATGTGCATGGTGATATCCGCTGATGCCCATCACGATCCACTGCTGGAGAGAAAATCATAGTGTAGAGGCTGCAGTTAGTCTGAGCCTCACTCACCTGCTGATTCTGGGAACTGATTGGCCAGGGATTAAAAAAATTAATGAAACAGATAGTGGTAGGTGAGCTCTGCAGTAGCATGACATGGGGGGGGGATCCTGCCACAATGTTGGCTAGGGAGGTGGTCACAGGCACACCCACATCAGCTCCATGTCATGATGACACAGAGAGTGGGGAGAGCCCTCCTGCCTCTCTGGGGAATCCCTTAGGGGACATCCCATTGGAGCAGGCACGTGACGAGTCTCTGAGACATGCCTTTGACCAAGTGAAAGTAATTCATGGCCAAATCTTCCAGCCGAACATTACACCTTCTTTCCTGTGCTTCTGTATTATTAAAGATAAGTTGCAGGACACTCAAACTAAAGAAAAGATGACACAGTTTTTGGTCCCGAAGAGCTGCAGGGAACTATTATTCCATGCGGCTCATCATAATCCTATGGCTGGGCATTTGGGGCAGGATAAAACACTGAATCATCTCATGGCCCATTTCTATTGGCCAGGGATTCGTGCCGATGTCCGCAGGTGGTGTGTGGCTTGTCGCGAATGCTAGCTGGTAAATCCAGTGGCCACACCAAAAGTGCCATTGCACCCATTGCCACTGATGGAGATCCCCTTCCAAAGAATTGGCATGGATCTCATCAAGCTATTAGATCAATCTGCACGTGGGTATCGCTTTGTGTTAGTCATTGTGGATTATGCAATGCAATATCCAGAAGCAGTGTCGTGCCATGAAATCTCAGCATGCAGTGTTACAGAAGCACTCTTCTGCATTATCTCCTGAGTTGGGATTCTGAAAGAAATCCTGATTGATCAAAGCACTATGTTTATGTCACACATGCTGCATGAATTGTATGAATTATTGGGGACTAAATCGATTTGTATTAGTGTTTATCATCCACAAACAGACGGGCTGGTCAAACATTTTAACCAAACACTTAAGAACATGATTTGTAAGTTCGTTCATGGGGATGCTAAAAATTGGGACAGGTGGCTTGACCCTCTGTTGTTTGCAGTGCACGAGGTCCCACAAGCCTCCATCAGGTTTTCCCCATTTGAATTACTTTATGGGCGCAAGCCCTGTGGTGTCTTAGCCAACATTAGACAAAACTGGGAGGAGGGGCCTTCTCAAAATAAAAATGAAATTCAATACATTCTTGACCTGAGAGCAAAACTCCATGCATTGTCACATAACCCAGGAGAATTTGCTACAGGCCCAAGAACATCAAGCTCGCCTGTACAATGGAGGGGCATGGCTAACGGAATTTGCACTGGGAGATAAAGTCCTCAGTTTACTGCCCACCTCAAGTTCAAAATTGCTCACCAAGTGGCAAGGGCCCATTGAGGTCACACAGCAAATTGGGGATGTTGAATATGAGGTCAAATGGCCAGATAGGGGTGACGCATGTCAAATGTACCACCTCAAGCTCCTGAAACTGTGGGGAAAGGAGATTCCTGTGGCTCTGGTGATGATAGTTCCAGAGAGGCCAGAGCTGGGACTGGAGGTAAGTCTAAAAAGTGCAGCCCAATTCACTCCGGTCCCCTGTGGCAACCACCTCTCACAATCCCAGGCAGCACAGGTAATTAGGTTGCAGGAGGAATTCTCCAATGTGTTCTCGCCCCTCCCTGGTCACACTAACCTCACAGAACACCATATTGAGACTCCCCCAGGGGTGGTGGTGTGCAACCGCCCATTTTGGCTCCCTGAACACAAGAAAAATGTTGTTCAGGACGAACTCCAGGCGATGCTGAAGATGGGAGCAATTGAGGAGTCGCACAGCAACTGGAGCAGCCCAGTGGTCTTGGTTTCCAAGACTGATGGTTCAGTCCAGTTCTGTGTAGACTATAGAAAAGTCAACGTGGTGTCTAAATTTGATGCATATCCAGTGCCTTGCATTGATGACCTACTTGATCGATTAGGCACAGCTCACTTTTACTCAACACTGGATTTAAGAAAGGGATTTTGGCAGATCCCCTTGACTCCATTATCCCATGAGAAAATGGCCTTTTCCACTCCATTTGGCTTACACCAATTTGTCACCCATCCATTTAGGTTGTTTGGGGCTCCGGCGACATTTCAGTGTCTCATGGACCAAATTCTCCATCCCCCAGTGCGTATGCAGCAGCCTACTTGGATGACAATTGTAGCGGACAAGCATAGGATTGGGTCTTGAGTCTTGGGTGCACCTATGTAATGACATGCACTAATTGGGTCACATGGTGTTGGTGGTGGTAGTGATTTGTAACATCACCTGTTCACTTGCTAGGTGAGAGTTAGTAGTGAGTAGGTGATGGGGAAGCCTACTTTTTGCTGACCGCTAATGCTGCGTTGAACTTTTTCGCTACATGTTTTGAACATTTTTTGCTGCTTGTGGAGTACTACTTGAACTTGTGGATTTTATCATTGTTTGTGGATTATATGCACGTCTAGATGTTTTAATGCATTTGGATATTTGAAGATTTTGATACAAAATAAAGGAACCTTAATTGAAGCTTGGACTTACGTTTTGAACAGCTAGCACATCAGGCATTAGTTTCCCCTATTCAGCATGTTGGCGACTCAAAGTTTGTAAGACAGTCGCCAACATTTGTCAGCAAAAAAATGGCAATGGAGTCTTCCGCATTCAGTGCACAGCTTGAATGCCGACGTGAGCCCACACATTACTGCCACTATGCTTACAAAAGCGGTTTGCCTGACAAAGACGGGGAAGACGACAGTGGTATGTAACCTGTGCTTTGTGCTGTGTAGGCTATTGCTTGTTTGAATACAGTTTGGATACTTCCACAAGAAGACATTGTTGTGACAAGCCTCTCGCTACGCTTGTTGTTGGACTGTGGCTACCGCTGTTCAGTGTTGTGTGTGTAGTCCTGAAGTTCACTGAGAATTTGGCATGTGCGCGCGCCATGGCTCTGTGTGTGCTCAGTGAACTTTTAAGAAATTGCTGCTGTTATTGAAGTTGCCTTTATGTCGGATTTTGTATGCTCCTTGAATGCTTAATATGAGTGGATCACAAGCTGCATCTGTTGTTGGAAAACCTGAACAGGATAAAAGACCAATTGTTCTCACTGAGAGAGCTCTAGCAAACAAAATCGAAACTATTCAAATAAAATGAAAAAAAGTATGTTAACAAAATGAAAAGTGTAATTGCGTCTCTCAAAGAGCTCATGAAAGATGATCTAAATGATTCACAGGTCAAATCACAGCTTGATGAATTAATACATTTGTTTAAGGATGCCAGTGCCTTGCATGAATCTCTACTGCCTTTAATTCCACTTGATGAGAAAGATAAGCAAAATACATGGTTCTTAAGCATCACTAAGTACAACAAAGATTTTATTGAGGATGTTAAAATATGGCTTTCTGAAGCTAATAAATGTTCAAGCAGGCCATCTTCTAACATAGTGCCATCCCAGGAAACCCCACTAGGTGGAGAAATGGGGTTTCAAGACCACATTGGAAAGGAACCTCAATTGTCTCTTAATCTTCAGCATGATGTTCATGATGATGTGTTGCCATCTGATAATGTATCAAATCAAGGCAGTAGGTCAAGCTCAAAGGCATCGTCAACTTTATCTGTACATCTTAGGGCAGAAGCTGAAATGGCTGCCTTGCTTGCACATCAACATATGCTCAAAGAAAAACATGCTCTTGAACAGGAGGAGCAATTGAGGAGAAAGAAAGAACAACTTCAGCTTGAAGCAGACATAGCTGCAACTGTTGCAAAAGTGAATGTGCTGAGAACTAGATCCACTGTGTGGAGTATCACTTCACGGAAATCCAATGGAATGGAATCGTATTTTAAAACAAAAGAAAAAACTCTTGAAATCCTTAATGCTGATATGGAGACCTTTATTCCACAGACACTTAACATAAATACAAAAGGAAATACAATTATTGGGAATGCAGAGCCGAAAGTAAAAACAGTGCAACAAAGTGTGAAAAGGGATAGGCCTGCACCTCTCCTCATGGGGCTTTCTGATTCTTTAAGACCATGTAGCACAATTCCACATTTGCTATTGCAACAAGCTGCTTGTCCAGTAACCAATGAAAATCTGTTGTTCATTATGGAGAAACAAAATTAATTAATGAGTATGTTGGTCCATCAGCAAAGTCTTTCATCATTGCCTAAAAGAGAAATTCCAGTCTTTGATGGCAATCCTCTGCACTTCCATGCTTTCATGCGTTTGTTCGAACAGGTCATAGAAACAAAGACCGGCAATGCTGACGACTGTCTGCATTACCTTGCACAGTACACCAGGGGGCAGCCCAATGAACTTGTCAAGAGCTGTCAACATATATCTGATGGTGCTGGATATGCAAAAGCAAAGACTCTGCTGTATGAACACTTTGGGAATGAACATGTGATTGCATCTGCTTATCTGAATAAAGTCCACTCATGGCCATTAATTAGATCAGAAGATGGAAAGGCTCTTCAGGTGTACTGTTTGTTCTTACGTGGGTGTTGCAATGCGATGGAAGCGGTTCATGTTCTCTCTGAATTAAACACACCTGCCAATATGCTTGCTGTGATTAAAAGACTGCTTTATAAGTTGAAAGATAAAGGACGAACAGTAGCATGTGACATCCAGGAGAGGCAGCATCGCAGAGCTACATTCATTGACATTGTTTTTTTTCTTGAGCGTCAAGTTAAAATTGCCACAGATCCTGTTTTTGGGAACGTATGTGACACTTCAACACATGTATCAGCCAAGGACAATGATGGAGGGAAATGTTCCCCTCATCCAAGGGCTAAAGGAAGTAGCTTTGGCACAACTGTCACTGCTATTGAGAGAAAAGGTCAAACAGAGGCTCAAGATCATCACACTTTTGTGAAGATTTGTCTGTTCTGCAAAGGCAGACATCCATTGGAGTTATGCTCTCTGCTTGACAAGAAACCTCATACTGAGAAGATTTCCTTTCTTAAAAAGAATGGCATATGTTTTGGCTGCTTGTGTATTGGGCACATCAGCAAAGAATGTAGAAAACGTCTTTCATGTAAAATCTGTGGTTTTAGACATCCAAGTATGCTCTATATCCACCATAAGGAGAAGAATGAGGTCAAACCTGACATTGAGGTTGATAACATTCCTGTTACAGTCCAGACCAGTGGTCTTACTGGGGCTGGTGAACAAGACTGCAAGCTTGCCATCGTACCAGTCAAAGTAAAATCAAAGAAAAGTCAAAGAATAGTGGAAATGTATGCCTTCCTGGACCAGGGGAGTTCAGCATCCGTTTGTACAGTGGGTCTCCTGGACAAGCTGAATCTCGCTGGAAAGAAGACCAAGATTCTCTTGCGCACCATGGGACAAGACCCCCTGGTGTACTGTGCAAAGCACTGCAGATAGTCGTCAGCATTGCTGGTCTTTGTTTCTATGACCTGTTTGAACGAATGCATAAAAGCATGGAAGTGCAGAGGGTTGCCATCAAAGACAGGAATTTCTCTTTTAGGCAATGATGAAAGACTTTGTTGATGGACCAACATACTCGTTAATTCATTTAGTTTCTCCATAATGAACAACAGATTTTCATTGGTTACTGGACAAGCAGCTTGTTGCAATAGCAAACATGGAATTGTGCTACATGGTTTTAAAGGATCAGAAAGCCCCATGAGGAGAGGTGCAGACCTATCCTTTTTCACACTTTGTTGCACTGATTTTACTTTAGGCTCTGCATTCTCAATAATTGTATTTCCTTTTGTATTTACGTTAAGTGTCTGTGGAATAAAAAGGTCTCTACATCAGCATTAAGGATTTCAAGAGTTTTTTCTTTTGTTTTAAAATATGACTCCATTCCATTGGATTTCCATGAAGCGATACTCCACACAGGGGATCCAGTTCTCAGCACATTCACTTTTGCAACAGTTGCAGCTATGTCTGCTTCAAGCTGAAGTTGTTCTTTCTTTCTTCTCAATTGCTCCTCCTGTTCTTCAAGAGCATGTTTTTCTTTGAGCATATGTTGACGTGCAAGCAAAACAGCCATTTCAGCTTCTGCCCTAAGACGTACAGATTAAGTTGACGATACCTTTGAGCTTGACCTACTGCCTTGATTTGATACACTATCAGATGGCAACACATCATCATGCACATCATGTTGAAGATTAAGAGACAGCTGAGGTTCCTTTCCAATGTGGTCTTGAAACCCCATTTCTCCCCCTAGTGGGGTTTCCTGGGATGGCACCCAGTTTAGGATAAGTTTATCAGCTTCAGAAAGCCATATTTTAACATCCTCAATAAAACCTTTGTTGTACGTAGTGATGCTTAAGAACCATGTATTTTGCTTATCTTTTTCATCAAGTGGAATTAAAGGCAGTAGAGATTCATGCAAGGCACTGGCATCCTTAAACAAATGTGTTAATTCGTCAAGCTGTGATTTGACCTGTGAATCATTTTTATCATCTTTCATTAGCTCTTTGAGAGACACAATTACACTTTTCATTTTGTTACCATTCTTTTTTTGTTCTATTTGGATAGTTTCAATTTTATTTGCAAGAGTTCTCTCAGTGAGAACGATTGGTCTTTTATCCTGTTCAGGTTTTCCAGCGACAGACGCAGCTTGTGATCCACTCATTTTAAGCATTCAAGACAAGGAGCATATAAAATCCGACATAAAGGCAACTTCAATAACAGCAGCAATTTCTTAAAAGTTCGCTGAGCACACGCAGAGCCACGGCCCGCACACACGCCAAATTCTCAGTGAACTTCAGGCTTACACACAACACTGAACAGCGGTAGCCACAGTCCAACAACAAGCATTGTGACAAGCCTCTCGCTACAACAACGTCTTCTTGTGGAAGTAACCAAACTGCGTTCAAACAAGCAATAACCTGCACAGCACAAAACACAGGTTACATACCACCGTCGTCTTCCCTGTCTTTGCCAGGCAAACCACTTTCGCAGGCATAGAGGCAGTGATGTGTGGGCTCGTAGCGGCATTCAAGCTGTGCACTAAATGCGGAAAGCTCCATTGCCGTATTTTGCTGACGAATGTTGGCAACTGTTTTACAAACTGAGTCGCCAAGCAGCTGAATAGGGGAAACTAATGCTAGCTGTTCAAAACATAAGTCCAAGCTTCAATTAAGGTTCCTTTATTTCGTATCAAAATATTCAAATATCCAAAGGCATGAAAACATCTAGACGTGCATATAATCCACAAACAACGATAAAATCCACAAGTTCAAGTAGTACTCCACAAGCAGCAAAAAATGTTCAAAACATGGGGCGAAAGAGTTCAAAGCAGCATTAGTGGTCAGCAAAAAGTAGACTTCCGCCATCACCCACTCACTAACTCTCACCTAGCAAGTGAACAGGCGATGTTACAAAATCACTACCGCCACCAACACCGCGTGACCCAATTAGTGCACGTCATTACATAGGTGCGCCCAAGACTCAAGCCTACATCTGTCCACTACAACAACGTCTTCTAGTGAGAACCAATCTGCCCACTTATTAGTGTACTATACATGTTTAACTAGTTAGAAAAAAATATACAGGCTTATGGAAGATTTGGCTAACATCCTCCCACTCCCAGACAGCCACAGCTTCTTCTCCTGTCTCCCCCATTCACTTTCTTGGCGTGCGTGAGACGGGGTGACAGCAGTTAACAGTAACAGAAATTTCAAATTAGCAATGAGTCACATTATTGGTTGCATTTGAAGCATGAAATTTTACATCCTATCACAGAAATGATGTTAACAAATAAATCAGACAATGCACAGGCAATTTAGTGATGTCCTCACAGTTGTGGTTCGACTGGCCTTGAAATAGAATCCCATGTCTGAGACCTAAAGACATCTTAAAGTCTTAAGACCAAGACTGATCTCAAGTACTACAACACTAGCTCAGCTATTGATTTTTATTAAAAGCATGCCCTATTGTGTTTTAGTCCTTAAAAGTTTGAGTTAACCTATATTGTCACCTCAAACGTGGAGTCATCGGCACGTTCCACTGTCTTTCTTAAATCTGCATCATGTGCAGCTGAAGAAAGGCATGTTAAAGTGCATATCATGGGTAAATTCAGGAGCAAAATCAATGTAATTCTCCAATTTTATATTAAACTTTGGACAAATATCTGTCACATTTTGCTCGTCTCGTGGCTCGTTTTCTTCTGCTTATCCGGGGCCGGGTCGTGGAGGCAGCAGTCTGAGCATGGAAGCCCAAACTTCCCTTTCCCCAGACA
>JAPEKN010000023.1:32119451-32130917 GCA_028877435.1 Cathorops dasycephalus
AAAGCCCGTTCTCGCTAAACGTGTGCTCGATCGCTTTGGATCTTGTCTTCCGAGTCTTATTTTCGCAGAGAAATGCCTTGGGAGGGCGCTGGGAGAACATGAACTGAGTCAGGGCTGATGGAACGAATAACAATTTACATTTCTATACATCGGTATATATATATATATATATATATATAAAGTTTGTAAGACCTTCAGTTCCCACTTGCTATGCTTCTGTACTCCACCCACATCAGGAATTCTCTACAGTAACCTAGCCAACAACAAAGCCCCGGGCCCAGACTGTCTACCAGCAGAAGTTCTCAAAGTAAGCAGTCCAGCCCTCCTCACTGAGCTCCGAGATCTCCTACTTTCCATCTGTGAGGAAGAGCGTGTACCGCAAGATTTGAAAAACAGCAACATTATCACCATCTTCAAGAAGCAGTGCTGCTTCACTTGTGGTAACTACAGAGGAATTACACTTCTCTCTGTCATCAGCAAATTATTTGCCTATGTCATTTTGAATAGAGTGTGGCCCTGCATTGAAAAGTACCTCCCTGAGGCACAGTGCAGTTTCAGGTGTGAACACTTGACAAAAAATATGATGTTTGCCCTCCGACAGCTCTTGGAAAAATGTAGAGAACAGCATCAAGAGCTGCACATATTCTTCATAGACTTAGTGAAAGCATCCAATATGGTTAACTTTCATGTGGGCTCTGCTGCTGAGGATCAGAATTCCCCCCAAAATAGTCAATATCATTCAAAGCTTTCATGATGGCATAGAAGCAACAATACTTATTGGTGGAGAGTTCACTGAACCATTTGAAGTAGCCAATGGTCTTTGTCAAGGATGCATACTAGTTCCCACACTGTTCATCCTCTTCTTTACCTTTGTCCTCTGCCATGCCTATATACTGTTCCCAAAATTTGGTATGGAAATCAAATACAAGTTCGATGGCAAACTTTTCAATCTCCAGAGGCTTAAAGCTAAGTCAATGGTAACCACAAAGCTTGATGATTTCCTCTATGCGGATGATGCTGCATTGATCACCACGACCCTGGAATCTTCACAGGAAGGCATCACAGCACTGAATAATTCTATCAGTGCCTGGGGATTAACAATCAGCAAACTAAAGACAGAGGTAATGCATGTCCAGTGTTCAACCACCTGCTATCACTATTGATGGTTCTGTGCTGAAGCATGCCCAAACTTTTACATTCCTTGGAGGTAACTTGTCTGACGATGCAACCCTTGACTCAGAAATTCAATGCCAAGTGTCTCGTGCCACCACAGCTTTCAATGCCTTGCGATCCAGATGCTGGGACAAGAGAGGTATTACGCAGTCTATCAAGCTGCCTGTGTATAAGGCCATAGTTCTACCATCACTTCTGTATGGATCTGAAACATGGCCTACCCTAGCTCACCATGTGCGCTGCCTTGAAGTGTTTAATCAAAGGTCTCTCAGACAGATTCTGAATGTCAAGTGGTGGCAGCAGATGACTAATGCTGAAGTCCTACAACGTGCGAACACTACCATGGTTGAAACCATGCTCCGAAACAACAGGCTCCACTGGCTTGGCCACGTGTCCAAGATAAATGACACCAGAACCCCCAAGCAGCTGCTTTTCAGTGAGCTTAAACACAGGAAGTGGTCCAGAGGGAAGTCCCATAAGAGGTGGAAGGACTGTGTAAAAGAGGACCTCCGCCTCTTCAGGCTTGACACTCAATCATGAAACCAGACTGTGGCAGCGGGGGCATAGTCAAGCGCCGGTCTGTGACCGGAGGGCGGAGTCAGGGAATGTAAGTGGCAGAATCACTACACCTGATGTCAATTAACCTGTGTTTGTGTGTCTTCCCAGTGACCACACCCTAGATAAGGAGAGAGAGAGAGCAGAGGAAGGGAGCTCTCTCCTGAACCAGATGGCTGATGTTTGTGTGTCTGAGTGTCTGGGAGAGTGTAAAATAAATGCTGAAAAGTGTTATAATAAAGAGTTTTGGGAAACTCAGTTCTGGCCTGCTGTACTTCTGTGCTCCACCCACCCGCGCAAAGTTCTACAGTGGTGCTGAAACCCAGGAACGGAGCACAGAGGAGAACAGCCCCATGGAGTCCTCCCCCTTCACAGACCTGATTCATGCCCTCACCACGGCCCAACAGAGCCAGCACCAGGTGCTGCTTGCCCTCCGAAGAAGCAAGAACAACGGTTTGAGGCCCTGGTGCTGGCGCAACAGGCAGCTCGTCAGGCATTCCAGCACCTCCTCGTGTCGGAAGGGTCCACCACCTCCACCACCACGGGCCCACCCCACCTCACCCTAATGAAGATGGGCCTGCACGATGACCCCGAGGCCTTCCTCGCACTATTCGAACAAGCAGCAGAGGCCTCGGGCTGGCCGGTGGAACAACACGTGGCGCGCCTCCTCCCCCTGCTAACGGGCGAGGCACAGCTGGCCGCGCTACAGCTCCCTGCTGACAGCCGGCTGGTCTACACAGACCTGTGCCGGACTGTCCTCCAGCATGTTGGGTGCACCTCCGAACAACAACGCCAGCGCTTCTGCGCTCTATGCCAAGAGGAGGTCGGCCAGCCGTTTGCGTTTGGCCAGCAACTCTGGGATGCCTGCTGGTGGCAGCTCCCCTTCTGTGTCTCATCCTCGCCCCATTCCCCCACCATGGAGGCGGGGGCTGGCTCCACCCCAGCCAGCCCACCGCACCCAGGGTGCCCTCCCATTTCCTGCTTCCGTGTCTGTCTCTCCACCCCCAAGGTGAGTGAGCCCCAGAGTGCTGGTGCAGAGAGAAAGCCTGGGCCGGTTTGCTGGCACTGCAGGGAACTGGGGCACCTCCAGCATCAGTGCTCAGTAATGGAGGTGGGCGCGGTGGTCCAGATCCACGACGCGCCAGGAACTGCCCTCAATCGGGCCAGAGCATATTGCATACCGGTGAGTATCCAAGGGAATACGTATCAGGCTTTGGTGGACTCTGGCTGTAATCAGACCTCAATCCACCAAAGCCTGGTGCAAGACGAAGCATTGGGGAGAGCACCATTGGTGAAGCCGTTGTGTGTTCATGGGGATGTTCACAACTACCCTTTAGTGTCGGTCCACATTCTATTTTGAGGGGAGAAATTTAGAGTAAAGGCAGCAGTTAATCCTTGCCTTACCCACCTGATAATTTTGGGGACTTATTGGCCGGGATTTGGGGAATTAATGACTCATTTAGTGAAGAGTGGGGCCTGCCATAATTAACGGGGGGAGGTCCTGGTGTGGCATTGGTGGGAGCAGCTGTCACAGAGCCGTCTACATCACCGTGTCAGAGTGAGGAGCAGCAGGCTCCTCCTCCCTCTCTCAGGGAATCCCTCGTGGATTTCCCATTAGAGCAGTCACGAGATGAGACTCTGCGGCATGTGTTTGACCGAGTGAGAGTAATCGATGGTCAAACGCTCCAGCCAAATGCCACCCTGTCCTTCCCTTATTTCTCCATTATTAAGGATAGGTTATACCGAGTGACGCAGGACACTCAGACAAAGGAAACAATAACACAGCTTTTGATCCCAAAGAGCTGCTGGGAATTTATATTTCAGGTGACTCACTTTAATCCCATGGCCAGATGCTTAGGGCAGGATAAGACACTAGCCCGAATAATTGCCCGGTTCTATTGGCCATGGATTTGCGGCGATATCCGTAGGTGGTGTACGGCGTGCCACGAATGCCAGTTAGTAAATCCAGCAGCCATTCCAAAAACGCCTTTGCGCCCTCTGCCATTAATCGAGACCCCGTTCAAAAGAATTGGGATGGATCTCGTCAGGCCATTAGATCGGTCAACACGAGGGTACCGCTTTATTTTAGTTCTGGTGGAGTATGCAATGCGATACCCGGAAGCAGTGCCTCTCCGCAATATCTCAGCATGTAGTATTGTGGAAGCACTCTTCCACGTCATCTGCCGAGTTGGAATCCCCAAAGAGATTCTGACTGATCAAGGCACTACATTTATGTCACGCACACCGCACAAACTGTATGGGTTATTGGGAATTAAGCCGATCCACACCAGCGTTTATCACCCACAACTTAACGGTTTAGTCGAACGGTTTAATCGCACCCTTAAGAATATAATTTAAAAATTCGTAAGCGAGCACGCACGCAACTGGGATAAATGGCTCGAACCCTTGTTGTTTTCAGTGCAAGAGGTCCCACAAGCCTCCACGGGGTTCTCCCCATTCGAATTATTATATGGGCGTAAACCGCGGGGCATCCTAGATGTACTGCGGGAAAATTGGGAGGAGGGACCTTCACAGAGCAAAAATGAAATTCAGTACGTTCTTGACCTGCACGCAAAACTCCACACACTCACACACCTAACCCAGGAGAATTTGCGGCAGGCCCAAGAACGGCAAGTCCGCCTGTACGACAGGGGCACGCGCCTTAGGGAGTTCGCACCGGGAGATAAAGTACTCGTACTGTTGCCCACGTCGAGCTCCAAATTGATCGCCAAGTGGCAAGGACCCTTTGAGGTCACACGGCGAGTCGGGGACGTCGACTATGAGGTGAGGCGAATGGACAGGGGTGGGGCATTACAGATTTACCACCTCAATCTGCTAAAACGTTATGAGGAGGTTCTCGTGGCATTGGTGTCAGTGGTTCTGGAGAAGGAGGAGCTGGGGCCAGAGGTTCAAAAAGGAAAATTGACATCGCCCACCGCTCCGGTCCCCTGTGGAGACCACCTCTCCCCGACCCAGCTCATGGAGGTAGCCCAGTTGCAGAAAGAATTTTCTGACGTGTTCTCGCCCCTGCCCGGCTGCACCCACCTCATAGAACACCACATTGAGACGCCCCCAGGGGTGGTAGTGCGCAGCCGCCCTTACCGCCTGCCCAAACACAAAAAAAGGTGGTCCGGGATGAACTTGAAGCCATGCTCGAAATGGGCATAATCAAGGAGTCCCATAGTGACTGGAGCAGCCGAGTGGTCCTGGTCCCCAAGACCGTTGGGCCGGTCTGGTTCTGTGTGGACTATAGGAAAGTCAACGCGGTGTCTAAATTTGACGCGTACCCAATGCCTCGCATTGATGAGTTGCTCGATTGATTAGGCGCTGCTCGTTTTTATTCGACACTAGATTTAACGAAGGGATATTGGCAGATCTCCTTGACTCCTCTGTCCCAAGAGAAAATGGCCTTTTCCACACCATTTGGCTTACACCAATTCGTCACACTTCCTTTTGGGCTGTTTGGAGCACCCACTACGTTCCAGCGACTTATGGACAGGGTCCTCTGCCCCCACGCCACCTACGCAGTCACGTATCTGGATGACATTATCATCTACAGTAATGACTGGCCACGGCACCTTGAAAACCTTAGGGCCGTCCTAAAGTTGCTGAGGCAGGCGGGTCTCACAGCCAACCCAAAGAAATATGCGATTGGGTGGGTGGAAGTACGGTATCTGGGTTTCCACTTAGGCCATGGGCAGGTGCATCCCCAAATTAATAAGACAGCAGCAATTGCCACCTGCCTGAGGCCAAAGACCAAAAAGGGGGTGAGACAGTTCCTGGGCCTGGCTGGCTACTATCACAGGTTCATGCCTAGTTATTTGGACACCACCAGCCTGCTGACTGATCTCACTAAAAAGGGAGCACCAGATCCGGTCCAGTGGATGGAGCAATGCTAACAGGCTTTCTCTAGGGTAAAGGTTGCACTATGTGGGGGGCCACTGTTACACTCCCCTGACTTTTCTCTCACCTTTATTTTGCAGACAGACACATCAGACAGAGGGCTGGGGGCTGTTCTGTCCCAGAAGGTGGAGGAGGAGAAGCATCCCATGCTGTACATTAGCCAAAAGCAGTCGATGCAAGAGGGCAGGTACAGCATGATAGAAAAAGAGTGCCTGGCCATCAAGTGGGTGGTCCTCACCCTCCAGTACTACCTGCTGGGGCACCCTTTCACTCTCTGTTCAAAACCATGTGCCCTTCCAGTGGCTCCATCGCATAAAGGATGCCAACGCATGGATCACCCATTGGTATCTTCACTCCAGCCATTTAAATTTGAGGTGGTCCACAGGCTGGGGGCACAGATGGTGGTGGTGGACTTCCTCTCCCATCAAGGGGTGGGGAGAGTCAGCTTCAGGCCGGACGGCTCCCTGGCCTGAGTCGGGCAGTGGGGATATGTGGCAACAGGGGCATGGCCAAGCATCAGTCTGTGAATGGAGGGGTGGAGTCAGGGAAGGTGAGTCGTCATGTCACTACACCTGTTGTCAATTAACGTGTGTGTTTGTGTCTCCTTCAGTGACAGCGCCCGATAAAAGGAGAGCGAGAAGGGGAGGTCGGCGCCGAAGTCTCGTTGACAGCCTGTATGTGTGTATGAGAGTTTTTTTGGAGCCCTATGCTGAAAAGCTATTTGATAAAACCCCTCTTCAACATAAACAGCCACCTGCCGTGCTGCTGTGCTCCACCCACACCTGAATCTCACTACATCAGTCTCATGTAAAAAAGGATCAGTCTCATAAATTCAAGTGTCTAATAGTTTATAGCTAAACTGTTAAAAATCACTGGAATAACTTGATGTTGCTATAGTTTGAGTATTGTAACTATAATGTAATACGTTTACTCTAGATCTATAACATTCATATAACAACCAAATGGGCGAAGGCAATTAGAATACTTGTTTGGCAGAGGTTGGCATTCAGTGGGTGTTGTAGCAATAAACAGGACAGAGTTTATTCCAAAGATACCATTTATTGAAATAGCTGACATGAATAAGCAAACAAATACTGATCAGATATAGCAACAATCGCAGCCAAGGAATAATTCAATATAAATGGTGATACAATGTATACAAATAAGAATCGGTAGTGTATATGATAATTAAGGCACTAATGGTGATCAGAAGTAATAAGGTATATGCCAGTGTTGCAGTGTAGGGGAAAGTGGATGTTAAAATGTGATAGGGAAATCACATGTTTGTGTGTCTGTGTATGGAATGCGAATGGAATGCACAAGCCTTGTGCCAGGCCCCACCTAGAGGGGGATAGTCAACAAGGATAGCACACAAAAAAGGAGAAACAAAGGACTGTAGTTTAAACTATTCTCGGCTAGGCCTTAAACCCAACTTCTACTCAACCCTCAGCTACTCCTGAAATCCCAATGTTGAGAAGCGTAGTACGACAGAGGGAGTTAATGAGAGAGAGAGCGAGAGAGAGAGAGAGCGCGCACGCATGCATGATCTAAGTACAGGTAGTAAACAAAGTAAATCAAACACGCGGTCTAAGACCTACTTTCATGTGAATCAAAATGTGTACATTTAAACCATAAATGAATTCAAATAAACAACACTTCATAGTAACTAGCCACAACTAAGACTAACAGTTGCCCAGATGCCAGCCTTACTTGAGATCGCTCTTGTTTGGTGGCTGAAAGTGCACCATCTATTATCCAAAGACAGCACAGAGCACAGGTCCAGGGAGAAAACAGTTCTGTTTCTTTCGCTTTTACAACTCGTCAGCTGAAGATCTCCGGTGTCCCGTCAGTCATCTGATGATCTGGAAGGAATCTTTTTTATAGTTTGTCGACGTTGAGAAAGGGAAAAGGGATCCGGTCGCCTTTTCTTTTTGAAATACTGTGTGGGCTGCAGTAACTAACCGGTTCAGTTATTATTACAACTATGCGAAGATCAAATACATTGAACTTTGGCTAAAGGTCCGGTATCAATAGCTCATTCTTTGTTCTTTAGCACAGATGCAACAACGTCTCTTTCACGCGTGGGGATCCACCGCCAGAGAGAAAGAATTTTGATTTCACCGCGGGTTTTAAAGCACAGTCGTGACGTCACTGTATCTGGTATCCAGTATCATCTCTGTGTCCAATACCATTACAGGGAGTCAGAAGAATGGGCGGAGATAGAACATGGCATTGAGTACAGGGACTGTTGTGTTCAATGCTGTAACAGTGGAAGGGTAGAAGATGGGCCATAAAGTGAAGCAGGGAATTGTGGGTACTATGGCTACAGCATGGCAGCCCCCCCACCCCTACAATGTCCATACATAAATGAGACAAATCAGTTACTCAGAAGATAACCTTTTCTGAGTAAGCCTTTCATAATTATTGAGTCTTACTAAAATCAGAGGTTTCATGGAAGGGAAACAGCTGATATTTCTGTGTTACATTTGGATCTACCTACCTGACATCACAGACTGAGCCTTTAGTCCCTAAATTTTCATCATTACTGCTTTCACCAATTTTAAATTATCCCAGTGAATTCAATAATTAAACTTTTTTCCCTAAAAACTATTATTACTGGTCAGTGATAGAAAGCCCTGTTTAATCAAATGGTTTTCCCTGGCACTTCGTCAAACATCAGTGTGCTGTCATAAGTTCTGTGGTGTTGATCAGAGATGTGGCTGGCCTCCAATATGACTGGCAGCCTAATGAGGAGAACAGTGCATTGAACCTCAGTGATAATTGCAAGCAGTCTCATTAAAATAAATGAAAAAGTTCAAAGGATTTCTGAGCACTTCATCTGTGACTGTCAGCTAATTAACTACTTTCAGTACTCGTCTGCACTGCAGAAATGTCAACTAAATGCTGATTCATAAATAAATATTAGATTGTGCTTGTGAATAAAATAGCCAGTGCAGATTCAGAGACAGGGTAATATTTACTTTTTAATTTTTGTAGGATACAAAGAAATGCTCCTCTCCAGTTGACTGGGTTTTGCTAACTGGCAAAGGGCAGTCAAGCATTTATACCTAATCATCTTGCTCCACTGAATCTGATGGGTCCCATGTCTCATAAGTTATGGTCAACATCTGGAGGAGGAAAAAATGTATGAGAGGGATGACAATGATGACAAAGATTGGCTGTAAGTCAATGACAGGCCTGGGACTGAGAGAGAGAGAGAGAGAGAGAGAGAGAGAGCGCGCTTTGTTCGTATGAGTCACAGGGAACAAAGCCACAAATAAGTATAGTCACAGTCTGGGCAGATGGCTTTTTGTATCAACAGTTTCATGACATGTGAGGAATGACCCAATAGAGGGCCAGAAATGTTGTACATGCTGTGAGAAGCAAGACACAAGTGTGTAAGATTAGTGTACGGTATATTTTATTAGGGGTAAACCATAAATCGTAATCATAGTCTATTACAAGGGTCACAATATAGGCAGGAAGAAACAAACTAGAATAATCCATAATCAGAAATAGGAATCATGATGCAAGGGTCTAAAGCAGGAACTACACAGAGCTAGAAATTAGATGGAAACCTGGAAACAGGAAAACAAAGGATCAGCCTTAACAGCTATAAAAGCATGATAAGACTTCACTCTAACAAACTAGGACACAGAAGGATATAGATACACAGATAAATTATGGAAAGATATTGGAATGTGTGAGAACACCTCTTCTCAGGAAGAAAACCAATCACACGAGGTGTGGAGGCATAAATGACAAAAAAGTGCACATGTACAGACACACACATACGACCAGATAAAACAAAACAAGAAAGCATTGTTCACAGTGGGAGCCATGATGCATGCCGAGAGGAGAAATTCAAGATAAATGTATATTACTCTAATTACCTACTGATCCACAGCAGTTATGCTTTGCTTCTCGAGTTACATTTACATGCACACATTTTTTATTCTGGAATGAATTCATTCTGATTGGTGAACGTACCATTGACATGAAGGTGATCAGATAGATGTGCATGTTTATACAGTATGTTCAAACTATTATTTCTTCCCAGGCATTGTCATATGGTGCTCAAAAAACAATAGAATTTCTGATTTGCACACAATCCAAGATAGTTGGCTTACTCTGCTCTATAAAGATGGATGTGGTAAGTATTTTAGCCAGTCATATCATGTTTCTTTTATCTATTTTATTTAAACCACAATTGGAAAGAAACCTGCTCCTCATAGAAGTGCAAAACAGGAGAAGGCTAGCACAGGGTAATTTGTTTTGAAATGCCATCCTGTACAGAGCCAAACCTTTGCAGAATATTCTGAATTATTAGAAAATTGATCTTGACAATTTTTTTTAAGAGTAAGTACATTTTACTTTTTTTTTTTCAAATTGAACATAAGTCAATATAAACATTTGTCTGGCAAAAATAGACAAGAGATATCCTGGCACAATTGTCCAATACTACTGGAAGCAATGTGTGACATCATACATGCTGTTACTGTGAGACTATAGACAAAGCACCCAGATGTTATCACTGCATGAAGGCATAGTAAACAGGTGCAGAAGATTACAGGTGCAGAAGGCAATCCGTTTGAGTGTTTAAATGGCTAATATTTTATTTTGATCAATTTATGAAAAGGTTTAAAACTATCCCTCTGCAACTGATTGAAATTTCAATGGGCTTGGCCCTTTTTGTCTATTTGGGATTTTAAACGGATTATAATTGGAATATTAGGCTCCATGTACACCTATCATCTGTTATTAGTAAATTTGGAGTCTACTATTGCATCTCAAAAAATTATAATATTGTGAAAAAGTTCATTTTTTCATAATTTAATTAAAAAAGTTAAGCTTTCATATATTCTATATTTATTACATGCAATGTGAAATATTTCAAGCTTTTTTGCTTTTTGAGAATTAATGACTATAACTCATGAAAATCAGAAATCCAGCATCTCAAAATATGAGAATATTTCATTTTGAGTTTGAGTAAAACAGTATAAATACCATGTATCTCACTATCTAGTTCAGTACATGAAACCACAATTATAGGGAAGACTGCTGACTTGACAGCTGTCCAGAAGATGATCACTGACACCCTCCACAAGGAGGGCAAGCCACAGAATGTCATTAATGAAAAGGCTGGCTGGAAAAGGTGCACAAGAAATAGGGATGACCACAGCCTTGAGAGGATTGTCAAGACAAGTCAATTCAAGAAATTGTAAGAGCTTCACAAGGAGTGGGCTGAGGCTGGTGTCAGTGCATCACGAGCCACCACATTGATGGCACAACTGCTGCATTCCTAATATCAGGCCAATCCTGAGAGAAACAATGCCCAAAGCATCTTACCTGGGCTAAGGAGAACTGAACTGTTGCTCAGTGGTCCAAAGTTCTCTTTTCAGATGAAAGTAAATTTTGCATTGCATTTGGAAATCAAGATACTAGAGTCTGGAGGAAGACTGGAGAGGCACAGAATCCAATGTATTTGAAATGCAGTGCGAAGTTTCTGCAGCCTGTGATGATTTGGGGTGCCATGTCATCTGCTGGTCTTGGTCCACTGTGTTTTATCAAGTCCAAAATCAACACAGCTGTCTACCAGGAGATTTTAGAGTGCTTTGTGCTTCCATCTGCTGACAAGCTTTATGGAGATGCTGATTTCCTTTTTCCAGCAGGACTTAGCACCTGCCCACAGTGCCAAATCTACACAGCAAATTCCTCAGTGTTGAATTAACACTTTCAGAGTTAATTTGTGTCCAACTGGACCGATATAAACACTGTAGAGTGTTAAATCAACACTCTGGGTGTTAATTCAACACTGGGGATTTTGCTGTGTAT
>JAPEKN010000023.1:33145191-33155799 GCA_028877435.1 Cathorops dasycephalus
GGTGATGTGTTGCAGGCCCTGCCACATGCATCTGGAGTCTGAGGTGTTGTAATATCCTTCCAGCTTCAGTCTGTACTACCTCTTGGCTTCCCTGATGGATCTGTGTAGGTCATATCTGGCCTTTTTAGAAGGGCCTTGAGAAGGGCCTTGTAGGCTGGGTAGAGGAACACAAGAGTTGTGGTCAGACTGTCCAAAGTGGGGGCGAGGCACAGCCTTGTAGCCATTCCTCAGGTTGCTGTAGACATGATCCAGGATGTTGTTGTCCCTTGTCGGAAAGCTCATGTTGGTGGTACTTCGGTAGCACAGTTCTGAGGTTGTAATGGTTAAAATCCCTGGTCACGATGAACACGGCATCTGGGTGTGTGGTCTTGTGTTTGCCGATGATGTTGTGTAGTAGTCCTAGCGCTGTAGTCCAGTCGGCCCACAGTGGGATGTAAACAGCCAGCATAAACACAGCACTGAACTCCCTCGGTAGATTAAAGGGTCTGCACTTCACCATCAGCACTTCAATGTCTGCACAACATCAGCACTTCAATGTCTGCACAACAGTGTTTTTCAACCACCTGTATGTCCGTATACCATCTGTTGTTAACATAAACACACACACCGCCACCTTTGTTTTTACCGGAAGCAGATGTGCGGTCTCCGCGGTGCATGGAGTAGGTCTGTAGTTCAATGGCCAGGTCTGGCAGGCTTGCAGTAGTCCAGGTTTCCGTAAAAATCAAGGCACAACACTCTCTGATCTCATGTTGAGATGTTATCCTGGTTCTCAGCTCATCCATCTTATTCTCAAGCAAGCAAACGTTAGCTAGCAGAAGGCTAGGTAGCAGTGGTCTTGTAGCTCTAGCCTTTAGCCTAGCATGTAGCCCGCCTCTCTTACCGCGCCTCTGTCTTGGGTGCGTGGATCATCGGCCGTTTCGCCTACTCGAATCTGGTGATGATGCGGCCTGCCGGATGGTGTTAGTGTGGCTCCGGTCGGTGTCATTGAGGAGAAGAAAGCTACAGTCCAGAAGGACTGGACTGAGCCCGTGGTGAATTTTGCCAATGTCCAGAAGTGTGTCTTTGCTGTAGGTGATTCTAGTGTACAAGCATTGAGCATTTGTCACAATCAAAAGTACTAAAATAAACAATAAAGACAATCGGTGTCAGGAGCGCGTTGCAAACACATTCGCCACGGAGGGCACCATGATAATCCTCATAATATCAAGATTGATATTGACAGAAACACAATAGTTGTATTCAGTGACATATTTCTATCCATTTTGGTGGTGTTTAATGACTCAAAGTAAAAACAAAACAAACAAACAAAAAACGTTGTGAGAATCCTATACTTTTCTCACCTAGGAACTGACTCACATACATTATGAAGGACTTCTGCATATAGCTCGAAAGTCTGTAAAGTTATTCTACTCACATGGACAAATGAGGATGAGTATTTTCACTGATGCCAGAAAACTGCCCAATATTTGTCCAAATGAATGATGGTCTAATTGCTGTCCATGTGCTTAATTGTACTTCACTTCAAGCTGCATACATTGCATCATTTACATGCCATGGACTGACACAATCATTTCTAAAGACACAATTAGATAGATAATCTGAGTTGCTTGGGCTGTTGATGCAGAAGAAGGGCCATTACCAAAGGGCACTTCCTTAGAACTACAGTATGTACAAGGAGTGTGTCCTACTTCCTTTCACAAGCTACTTTCATGAGATGAACTGTGGACCTCTGGTGGCCAAACAATGTCAATTCAGTTGATGTTTGAACTATTAACCCCCAAACAATGCTGACCTTGGTAATTCACCCCATTCACTTGCGCTCTCTTGCAACCCTCTTCAATACTTCTTTATTTAAATTCTCTTCCTTGTTTCATTTCCTTGCTTCCCTTCCATCTGAAGTTGCTTGAAAAGCATGCAAGGATGACATGCAAGGACAGAAGACACAACATCAAATGTATTTGCCAAACGAGACACTTATGCTCACTCATCATCATCATCATCATCATCATCATCAATTTAGCCTCTGCCGAGCCACATGCCTTTTCTTCCATTTATCTCTGTCCTCTGGAGTGTTCTCCAGGGCTGGATCCAGCTCTCACTAACAGGGTGGGCCAGGAAGATTGATTGATTGATTGATTGATTGATTGATTGATTGATTGATTGATTGATTGATACTGTATATAACTCCATACTCAGATTCACCAATCCAAGACAAGCACTGCAGATTCTTTGTCAGATTTTGTGCCTGTTTCATTCTTCAATTGATTCCAGCAGTTGATCTGCCCTTTCATGAAAATTTTTGTGGACAACTTTTTGGTTTCCATTGCTTTCTGGCATGATTTCTAGCTGATTCACTTTCATATTTTCTTTTTTGCTGGCTTTTAGCTGGCAGGAGAATGGAGTCCACCATATTTGCTCATGCTGACTTGTTTTGGTTAAAAATAGGTCAAACACTCCCCACAGTTGTCATGTGATATTGTTGCTCACTTACTTCGCCAAGCTCCAGAATCGTAAAATATGGGATACATTTTATCTCGACAACACATCTACACATAGGATACATGGGGTGTGCAGCAGTGCAACTTCTCAACTTCCACTCAAATTGACTTCAAATCAATGCAAAATATCTGAAAAATCCAACAGAAATAGAAATAAAATGTTTTTGCCCAGAATTCAACTTTGCAGTCAGAACCTTTAACTTGGAAGCAATCTTCTTCGGAAAAGGGGCCTTCATTAATGTTGAGGTTGGTAAAAATATCAGGAAAGCTTTCGTCAGGGTCTTTATTTGATAAGGAGCAGCCGAGTAGATTTTTCAAGGGGTTGAATCAGGTAGAAACCCATGCTTCGGGGCTTGGTCCTAACACTTGTCCTAGTTCTTTTACTTTCCTTCCTGAGATTCTGTTTATAACTTTCCAAGCCTTGTGGTACTACCTGCTGGAGCGAGCTGACTGGATTTGGTTGATCATTTCTTGTACTTCTTCTGCTTTGATTTTATCATATGCTTCATATAAAGCTGCCTTGGCTTCCTCAAAAGTCTGCTTATCTTCCAAAGATTGAACAACTTTCAAGCAATTTATAGCATTCTCAATCTACAAAGAACTTGATGCCATCATTGCAGCAGACCCACAGTCAGAGAAACTCTTTGTTCTCTAAGACTTTAGTGCTAGAGTGAGGTCTGATCACCAGATCTGGGGAGGGATCATAGTAAGACACGGCATTAGCAAGTGTAACAGCAATGGCTTACTACTCCTCAGAACATGTGCTGCTCATGATCTTATCATTACCAACACTCTATTTAGACTCCTTACCCATAACAAGACATCTGAAGCACAGGCAGGCAGGTAATGATGTTGGAACACAGCCCTTTTTATTTTTGAAATAGCTTTTGAAATAGCTTTTCAGCATCTCTTTCACTCTATGCACATATACACATGCTCTCTGGTCGGGAGACACCATCTCTCCACTCTACCTCTCCTTATCAACACTCTGCCATCACTGAAACAAACAAACAAACACAACATCAATTGATAATAGGTGAGATTACTTTGGCACTCACCTTCCTTGGCCCCACCCTCCATTCACAAACTGATGCTTGAGCACACCCCCAGTGCCATATACCCCCACCGCCTGATTCAGGCCAGGGAGCCATCTTGCCTGGAGCCCCCCCCCCCAAAAGGGACAGGAAGTCCACTACCACCATCTGTGCCCCCCGCCTGTGGACCACCTTGAATTTGAAGGGCTGGAGAGCTAGATGCCAATGGGTGATCCATGCATTGGCATCCTTCATGTGGTGGAGCCACTGGAGCAGGGCATGATCCAAACAGAAGGTGAAAGGGTGCCCCAGCAGATACTGGAGGATGAGGACTGCCCACTTGATGGCCAGGCACTTTCTTGATGGTGCTGTACTTACTTTCTCACATTGAGAGCTTGCGGCTGATGCACAGCACTGGACACTCTTTGCCCTCCACCTTCTGGGACAGAACGGCCCCCAGCCCTTTGTCCAACATGTCTGTCTGTAAAATAAAAGGAAGGGAAAGAGAAGTCAGGAGAGTGTAAAAGTGGCCCCACACACAGTGCAGCTTTTCCTCTAGTGAAGGCTTTTGGCATTGCTCCATCCACTGGACCGGATCTGGTCCTCCCTTTTTAGTGAGATCAGTCAGCAGACTGGTGTCATCAGAATAGTTAGGTATAAACCTATGATAATAGCCAGCCAGCTAGCCCCAGCAACTGTCTCACCCCCTTTTTGGTCTTGGGCCTCAGGCAGGCCACAATCAATGTGTTCCTGTCAATTTGGGGATGCACCTGTCCATGACCCAAATGGAAACTCAGATACCATACTTCAACCCGCCCAATCGCACACTTTTTCAGGTTAGCCATAAGGCCCACATGCCTCAGCGACTCCAGGACAGTCTTAAGGTGTTCTAGGTGGCATGGCCAACCATTGCTAAATATAATGAAGTCGTCTAAGTAGACTGTGGCATAGGCACCATGTGGGTGGAGGATTTTGCCCATGAGCCACTGGACTGTAGTGGGAGCGCCAAATAACCCGAAAGGAAGAATGATGAATTAGTGTAAGCCAAATGGTATGGAAAAAGCCATTTTCTCTCAGGATAGAGGGGTCAAGAGGATCTGCCAGTACCCCCTTTGTCAAATGCAGTGTCAAATAAAAGCAATCCATGCCAAATTGATCACGCAACTCTTCAATGCGAGACATTGGGTATGCGTTGAATTTTGACTTTTCTGTAGTCCACACAGAACCAGACCAACGTCAGGCTGCTTCAATCACTGTGGGACTCCTCAATTATTCCCACTTCAATCATGGCCTTGGGTTTGTCCCAAACCACTGCTTTCTTGTGTTCGGGCAAGCGGTATGGGTGGCTACGCACCACCATCCCTGGGGGCATCTCAATGTGGTGTTCTATGAGGTGAGTGCAGCCAGGGAGGGGCGAGAATATGTCAGAAAACTCCACTTGCAACCTGGCAACCTCTGTGAGTTGGGCTGGTGAGAGATGGTCTCCACAGGGGACCAGAGCAATTTGATTAGTTACTTTTGTTTTTACCTCTGGCCCCAGCTCCATCTTCTCCAGAACTACCAACACCAATGTCACAGGGACCCCCTCATTCCAAGGTTTTAGTAGGTTGAGGTGTGTGCCAACGAAGGGCATGGTCAAGCATCAGTTTGTGAATGGATGGCAGGGCCAGGAAAGGTGAGTGGCAAAGTTAGTACATCTGTTGTTGATTGTTGTTGTTGTCAGTACATCTGTTGTTGATGTGTCCGTGTGTGATTTGCAGTGTGGATGGAAGGTAGAAAAGGAGGGAGAGAGCAATGGGGGGAGCTCTCCCTACCAGAGCACATGTCTATGTTGTGTGTGTGTGTGTGTGTGTGTGTGTGTGTGTGTGTGTGTGTGTGTGTGTGTGTGTGTGTGTGTGTGTGTGTGTGTGAATGAGCAAAGTAGAGTTGAAAAGCTATGAAGAAAGTAAAATAAAAGTCTGTGTTAACATCATCTCCGGTCTGCCGCGCTTCAATATTCCACCCGTGTCAGGGACTTACTACAGTGATGCTGAAACCCAGGATACTGAAGGGAACCTCCCATGGAGTCCTTCCCACTTAAGGACCTTATCCATGCCCTCGCTGCCACCCAACAGAGCCAGCACCAAGCGCTGATCACCCTGATCAGGAACAGTGCTTTGAAGCCTTGCTGCTGGCCCAGCTTGAAGATCACCAGGCATTCTGGCACCTGCTCACGTGGGTGCTCACTACTGCAGTGGACCCTCCCCATGACACACTCAAACGGAATTTTCTGACATGTTCTCGCCCCTTCCTGGCCATATCCACCTCGTAGAACACTGCATTGAAATGCCCCCAGGGGTGGTGGTGTGTAGCTGCCCATACCGCTTACCTGAACACAAAAAAAAGGTGGTTCGGGATGAACTCAAGGCCAAGCTCAAAATGGGAATAATCGAGGATTCCCACAGTGACTGGAGCAGCCTGGTGGTCCTGGCTCCTAAGACAGATGGGTCAGTCCAGTTCTGTGTAGACTACAGAAAAGTCAATGCATTGTCTAAATTCGACGTGTACCCAATGCCTTGCATTGATGAGCTGCTCAATCAATTAGGCGCTGCTCACTTTTATTCAACACTGGATTTGACAAAGGGATATTGGCAGATCCCCTTGACTGCTCTGTCCTGAGATAAAATGGCCTTTTCCACACCATTTAGATAACAACAATTTGTCATGCTTCCTTTTGGGTTATTTGGGGCTCCCACTACATTCCAGCAGCTCATGGACAAAATCCTCCACCCCCACACTGCCTATGCTGGGGCCTACCTAGAAGGCTTTATTATATATAGCAATGATTGACCATAGCACCTAGAACATCTTAGGGCCATCCTAGAGTCACTGAGGTGTGCAGCTCTCACAGCTAACCCAAAAAAAGAGTGCGAGTGGGCGGATGGAAGTATGGTGTCTGGGTTTCCACTTGGGCCACAGGCAGGTGTACCCCCAAATTGACAAGACTGTAGTGACTGCAGCTTGCCCGAGGCCCAAGACCAAAAAGGGGGTGAGAAAGTTCCTGGGGCTGGCTTACTACTATCATAGGTTCATACCTAATTATTGGGACATCACCAGCCTGTTGACTGATCTCACTAAAAAGGGAGCACCAGATCCAATCCAGTGGATGGAGCAATGTCAACAGGTCTTCACCAAGGTAAAAACTGCACTGTGTGGGGGCACTTTTACACTCCCCTGACTTCTCTCTCCCTTTTATTTTGCAAACAGATGCATCGGACAGAGGGCTGGGGGCCGTTCTGTCCCAGAAGGCGGAAGGCGAGGAACGTCTTGTGCTGTACATCAGTCGCAAGCTCTTCATGCGTGAAAGTAAGTACAGCACCAGTGAGAAAGAGTGCCTGGCCATCAAGTGGGTGGTCTTCACCCTCTGGTACTCTCTGCTGGGGCACCCTTTCACCATCTGATTGGACCATGTGCCCCTCCAGTGTCTCCACCGCATGAAGGATGCCAATACATGGATCACCTATTTGTATCTTGCTCTCCAGCCATTTAAATTCGAGGTGGTCCACAGGCTGGGGGCGCAGATGGTGGTGGTGAACTTCCCGTCCCATCAGGAGGAAGTCAACTGCAGGCCGGACAGCTCCCTGGCCTGATTCAGATGGTGGGGTTATGTGGCAGTGGGGGTATGGCCAAGTGTCAATGGACGGTGAATGGACGGTGGGGCCAGGGAAGGTGGGTGGCAAAGTCAGTCCACTTGTTGTCAATTAATGCTGTGTCTGTGTGTGTTTTGCAGTGAGAATGGAAGGTAGAAAAGGAGGGAGAGAGTGATGAGAGGGGATCTTTCCCAACCAGAGCACACATCTGTGTGGTGTGTGCATGTGTGAATGAGCAAAGTAGAGCTGAAAAGCTACAAAGAAAGTAAAATAAAGTCTGTGTTAACATCATCTCCTGCCTGCCACACTTCAGTATTCCACCCATGACAGGGACTTACTACAAGGTGGTATATTTGTCACACCCCACCCCTATCCATTCGCCTCACCTCATAGTCGACATCCTCGATATGCCATATGACCTCAAAGGGCCCTTGCCACTTACTAATTAATTTTAACCTTGAAGTGGGCAATAATATGAGCACTTTATCTCCTGAGGTGAATCTTCTAAGGCGTGTACCCGTGTTGTACAGCCAGGCTTAATGTTCTTGTGCCTGCCGTAAATTCTCCTGGGTTAAGTGAATGAGTGTGTGAAGCTTTGCGCACAGGTCAAGAACATACTGAATTTCATCTTTACTGTTTGTTGGTTCCTCCTCCCAATTTTCCCACAGCACATCCAAAATGCCATGAGGTGTACACCCATATAATAATTTGAATGGGGAGAATCTCATCAATGCTTGTGGGACTTCTTGTACTGCAAATAACAGGGGCTCGAGTCATTTATCCCAGTTACGTGCATCTTCATTACAAACTTCCAAATTAAGTTTTTAAGGGTTTGGTTGAATCGTTCTACCAAGCCATCTGTTTGTGGGTGATACACACTAATGCAGATGCAGTTAATCCCCAATAACTCATAAAGCTCATGAAGTGTGTGTGACATGAATGTAGTGCTTTGGTCAGTCAGGATTTCCTTGGGAATCCTGACTCAGGAGATAATTTTAAATAGTGCCTCTGCCACATTGTGTGCGGAAATGTATGCAGCTGGACTGCTTCCTGATATCGTGTTGCATTGTCCACTTGACTAAAATAAAGTGATATCCTCATGCCAACCGATCTAGTGACCTGATGAAATCCATACCAATTCTTTTGAAGGAGGTCTCAATCAGATGGAGAGGGCACAAGAGCGCTTTTGGAGTGGCTGCTGGATTCACTAGCTGGCATTCCCGGCATGCTGCACACCACCTACGGATAGCCCCGTGAATCCCTGGCCAATAGAAGCAGGCCATTATTTGGGCTAGTGTCTTATTCTGACCTAAGTGTCTGGCCATAGGGTTAAAGTGAGACACATGGAATGCGAGTTCCCTATGGCTCTTTGGGATTAACAATTGGGTTATTTGCTCATGGATTTGAATGTCCTGCATCACTCAGTATAATCTATCTTTAATCACTGCAAAGTATGGTAAGGAGAGTGTTGCATTTGGCTGGAGAGTCTGACCATCGACTACTCTCACTTGGTCAAAGGCATGATGCAGAGTCTCGTCTCACATTTGTTCTAAAGGGAAATCCTCAAGGGAATCTCTGAACCCTACACCGGAATCCCCCCATGACATGTTACTGCAGGACCCACCCACTACTACATGCTCCATTAAAACTTTAAACCCTGGCCAATCGGTCCCCAGAATTAGTGGGTGAGTGAGGCACAGGCTAACTGCTGCCTCTATACTGTTTTTCATCCTGAAATAGAATGTGGATGGACACTCCTGGATGGACACTAGCAGATATACCTTTTATTTTAGAACATCCCCATGTACACACAAAACTTTCACCACTTGTGCTCCCCCAAATGCCTCACCTTGAATCAGGCTTTGGTGGATTGAAATCTGATTACAGCCTGAATCCACCAATGTGTGATATGTATCCCCTTGAATACTCACTGGTATGCAATATGCTCCAGCTCAATTGAGGGCAGTCTCTGGCACGTTGGGGATCTGGACCATGGCTCCCACCTCCATCACAGAACACTGGCTTTGGAGATGCCCGGGCTCCCCGCAGCGCCAGCATACCAGCCCAGGCTTCACCTCTGCACTGGTGTTCTGGGGATCACTCAACTGAGGGGGAGAAGACACAAACACAGAAGGGGAAGTAGGGAGGGTGGCCACACAGGCACAGTGAGCCGGCTGTGGGAGGGTCAGCCCCCATTTCTGTGGTGGGCGGACAGGGTGGGGACGGGAAGAGGGAAGAGGGAGAGAGAGAGAGAGAGAGAGAGAGAAGAGGCAGGATGTCCACCTGCCATTGGAACCACTGCCAACTCGATCGCACAATCCAGCAATCCTGGGCGGTAGCACTGGACCTATTCCACTGTCCCTTCTAGCAGCTGTGCGATAAACTGCTCCAGCGTCACCACATCACTGATCCCTTTGGTGTTGTGGTCTTCCACCCTCAGCCACTGCAGGCAGGCATCCCAGAGCTGTTGGCCAAAAGCAAACAGCCAGCCGACTTCCTCCAGTGTCAGCGTGTGGAAGCACTGACAGTGCTGTTCCGGGGAGCAGTCAACATACTGCAGGATGGCTCACTTCAAGTTGGCATAGTTGAGCCGACTATCAGCGGGGAGCTGTTGTGCAGTGAGCTAGGCTTCTCCAGACTGGAGCGGTAGCAGACAAGCCACATGTTGCTCAATTGGCCACCCCTATGCCTCTGTTGCTTGCTCAAATAGCACAATGAAGGCTTGGATCATTGTGCAGCCCCATCTTCTCTTGGGTGATGTGGGAAGGGTCCATAGCTGTAGTGGTCGAGGACCCTGCCAACGCAAGCAGGTGCCAGAATGCCTGGCAATTTTCCTGTTGAGCCAATAGCAAAGCTCCTTGTGGAGGGTGATCAGGGCTTGATGCTGGTTTTGTTGGGTGGCAGTGAGGACATGGATAAGGTCTTTGAGAGGGGTGGACTCCATGGGTGGGTCCTTTCATTATTCCCAGGTTTTGGCACTACTGTTTTATGTCTCTGAGTGGGTGTGGAATACTGAAGTGCAGGCAGGTGGGTAATGATGTTGAAACACAGGTCTTTTTATTTTGAAATAGCTTTTCAATGTCACATTCACTCTATGCACATACACACACGATCTCTGGTCGGGAGACACTACCTCTCCACTCTCCCTCTCCTTATCAACATTCCACAATCACTGAAACAAACACACACGCACAACACCAACTGATAATACGTGAGATCACTTTACCACTCACCTTCCCTGGCCCCGCCCTCCATTCACAAACTGACATTTGAACATGCCCCTGCTGCCACACACATCAATCAATTTTTTCTTCCCTGATGGTACAGGCATAAAATTAGTGCTCAGATTGTGAAAGAGTGGTCCAGGAAGCATGAGGAATCATTTTCACACATGAGTTGACCACCACAAAGTCCTGACTTTAACCCCATTGAGAATCTTTGGGATGT
>JAPEKN010000023.1:37419803-37429900 GCA_028877435.1 Cathorops dasycephalus
ATGCACCCATTGAGGTGTAAATATTTAACACATATTGTGTCAGTTTTAACACATCCTTTCTAAGAGTGTAGGCACTCTAGAAAATCTAAATAAAAAATAAATATGTCAACTTGAAAATGTTCATGATTTTTTTATTTTACTGGGGGAAAAAATCCTTTCTGGATCTCTCACTTACCAAACTTTGATTACCAAAAATTTGGAGAACAACAAAAGTAGTAGCACTCTTAAAATCAGGCAAAGACTCAAATACTCCCAAGCACTACTGACCCATATCTCTACTATGCATCCTTTATAAACTATATGAATGTATGATCATGACCCAGCTATCTCCAACCATTGTGGAACAACTATCACCAGACCAAGCAGGCTTTTGACCAGCTAGATCATGCTACAGCCAGGTACTGAATTTGATGCAGTACACTAAAGATGGTTTTGAAACCAGACAGATCACTGGTGCAGTCTTTGTAGACTTTACAGCTGCTTATGACACTGTTAAATCACAGAGCACTCCTCTTAAAAGTGGCTAAAGCAGTCAGAAACACCAGCATAGTCTGAATAATAGAATCACTCCTGGTCAACCGATGGTTCTTTGTAGAAATTGACAGAAAACAAAGCAGATGGAGGATTCAGAAAAATGGTCTCCCCCAAGGCTCAGTGCTGGCCCCCATGTTGTTCAACACCTACACCAATGACCAGCCACACTACTCAAACATCTGGAGGTTTATATATGCTGACAATTATATTGCCACACAGTCAAGCTCATTTAATTCCATCAAAAAAGGACTAACATTTGCCCCATCCACTCTTATAACCTATTACAGACAGTGGTACCTCAATTCTAACCCCACCAAAATACAAGTAAGCTCTTTCCACCTCAACAACCACCTAGAAAACAGAAAGCTAAAAATCAAATGGGGCAATACGGAGCTGGAGCACCAACAGTATCCAGTTTACTTAGGTGTCACTCTTGACAGAACACGTTCCCTAAAAGAACATGTCAACAAACTGAAGATGAAAGTGTCAACTAGGAATAATCTCCTCAGCAAGCTAACCAACACCAGTTGAGGGTAAGATCCCAAAACCTTGAGGCAAACAGCTCTAGCACTCTCCTATTCCACTGCAGAATATTGCTCACCAGTCTGAACAAAGATGTGTCATGCACACAAAGTGGACTCAGAGCTGAACAAGTCATGCAGGATAATCACTGGGACATTATGCCAGGATGCAGGCACTTACAGATGTATGTGCAGGGGAGAGCAGGAAATGCAGACTGGCAAACAAATCCAAAACACTAGACGAAATCGATGTCAAGGGACAGGATTATATAGCATAGGCAAGAACATGATAAGGCAGGCAGAATAACAAGGCTTGTTATGACAGGTAAGACACTGAATGATACTTCACATCGAGTGAGTGTGGGCAAGGTGTTTATATAGCATAGGCTGATTAACCAGGAAATAAGTGACAGGTGTAATTAATAGACAAGTGATTGAGGGTGCTGTGGTTCTTGGGTGTTGTAGTTCAGATCAGCCATGTTTGTAGTCTGACTGGAAGTGGCTCTCTCTATCGCATTACTGACAGAACCCCCCCCAAGGAGCTCCTTCTGGGTGTGGGCTTGTCAGGGTGTTGGTTGTGAAATTCTTGAGTAAGGAAAGGATCTAGGATGTCCTTAGCTCCCACCCAGCTTTGTTGCTCTGGTCCACAGCCCTCCCAATCTACCAGGTACTCTAGCTGACCTCTTCTACATCTAGAGTCTAGGATCCGATTTACCTGGTAGATGGGTTCTCCTTCTGGGCCAGGAGATGGATGGTTAGGGTTGGGCATGTTCTCAGACAGGGAACCCTGGATGGAGTGTTTGAGGCAGGAGACATGAAAGGTGGGTGATAGATGACTGTGAGGTGGGAGCTCAAGTCCATAGGAAACCTCATTGATGCACCGGAGCACCTTGTATGGTCTGATGTAACATGCCGGTAATTTTCGGCATGTGTAGGGTTCCCTAAGGTCCCTGGTGGACACCCATACCCAATTGCCAGGAGGGTACTTGGGGTTGTTGCCCCGGTGCTCATCAGCATATTCCTTGTACTTGGCATTAACTGAGGTTTTTTTTTTTACCAACTTTATTGGACTGTTACAAAATAAACATAAAAAAGAAATAAACATAAAAATAAACATAATAAAATAAGTCAGCCCAAAGGGGAGAACGCAAATGGGCGACCCATGCGAGGCATTTCCCCGAAGGTATAAAAGAAAAATCATACAATTAAAAATAGACTAAATTGATCTGTGGCAACCACAGATGTGATGCATTGGTGAACTTCCTCCTAAATCGACTGGCTATGCGTGAACCACTCTTCCATGGCCTGTACCTGTGCTGGAGAGTCGTCCCAAGGAAACAGGGGAGGTTGGTAGCTGAGCATACACTGGAAGGATGTAAGTTGTGTGGCTGAGTGCTTGAGAGAGTTTTGCACATATTTGTCCCATAGGATGAATCGGGCCCAGTCCCCTTGATTTCGCATGTAGAAGATTCTGAGGAAACATCCTATTTCTTGGTTGGCTCTCTCTACCTGGCCATTTGACTGGGGATGATATCCCAAAGTGAGGCTCACCAAGACCCCTAACTGCTCCATGAAGCTGGCCCACAGATGAGAAATGAATTGAGGGCTACGGTCACTGACTATGTCTTCTGGGATGCCAAAGTATCGGAACATGTGTTGGAACAATAATTCGGTGGTCTGAAATGCTGTGAGTAAGCCAGATAATGGGATGAGTCTCAGCACTTTGGAGAAGTGGTCAATATTGACCGAAACTGTGGAGTTGCCTTGGGATATTGGCAGGTCTGTGATGAAGTTAATTGCCAGGTGGGACCATGGTCTCTGAGGCACAGGAAGAGGGCATAGTTTGCCAGCCAGAGAAGTTTGAGTTTGAGCACACTCAGTGCATGAAGAGATTAAACAAATGATCTCTGTCAGCATATTCTCCCACCAGTACTTGTTTTGCAGAAGTTGGTGGGTGCAATGGCTGCTGGGATGACCAGTGGCAGGAGAAGTGTGTGCCCATGTGAGGAGTCTGCTCCTGAGATGATTAGGGACGTACAGGCAGCCCGGTGGGCAGTTGGCTGGAGGATTCTGTGGTTGCGAGTCCCTTGTCGAGGTCCCAGGTGAACGCCTGGAAGAAGCATTCAGGTGTCTGGATGAGATGAGGATCCTGGTCGTGAAGAAATGGGCTGAAGATGCATGACAGGGCATCAGCCTTGGTGTTTTTGGTGCCAGGACAATAAAATATTGTGAAGTTGAAATGGGTGAAGAACAGTACCCATTGTGCTTGGCATGGGTTCAGTCTCTTTGCCTTCTTGAGATACTCGAGATTTTATGATCAGTAAAAATGACAAAGGGGTGTGTGGCCCCCTCCAACCAGTGCCTTCATTCCTCTAAGGTGAGCTTGATGGCTAGTAGCTCTCGGTTCCTGACATCATAGTTTCTCTCTGCTGGAGTGAGCTTTTTGGAGAAGAATGCTACCAGGTAGAACTTGGGCCTTTTGCCGAAGCACTGGGAGAGAACCCTTCCTACACCAATCTCAGAGCCGTCCACTTCGACCATGAAATGTTGGATCAGGTCCAGATGCTGAAGGATAGGGTCTGTGGTGAAAGCCGTTTTGAGCCTGTCGAAGGCCTCTTTGGCTGTGGGGTTCCAGTGGAGGTGTTTGGGTCCCTTCTTCAGGAGGGAGGCCAGGGGCGAGACGAGGGTGCTGAACCCTCTAATGAAATGATGATAAAAGTTTGCGAAGCCTAGGAAACGTTGGAAGTCCTTCACTGAGGTGGGTACAGGCCAGGACGTGACTGCAGTTACCTTGGAGGGGTCCATGCTGACCCCCTCAGCACTGATGATGTACCCCAGGAAGGAGATCTTACGCATGTGAAATTCACACTTCTCAGCCTTGACATAGAGGTTCTTAGACAGGCACTTGAGTACTGATCAAATATGGTTAAGATGACTCTTGTCATCAGGGGAGTAGATCAGGATGTCATCGATGTAAGCTATGACATACCTCCCCAACATGTCTCGCAGCACATCATTAATGAGGCACTGGAACATGCTTGGTGCTAAAGAGAGGCCATAAGGCATGACCCGGTACTCAAAATGTCCGGTGCTGGTACTGAAGGTGGTCTTCCACTCGTCGCCCTCGTGGATGCAGACCAGGTTGTAAGCACTACGTAGGTCAAGCTTGGAGAAGATCATGACGCTGCAGAGCTGTTCCAATGCAGAGGGCACCGGATGCTGAGTGGGCTGTGCAATGAGTTTGTGGGCAGATTGAACCTCTGGATGACTGAGCTGGCGATGAACATTCCCTCTGCCCCGAAGTTGATAAACGCAAACAGCACGTGGGTAGAGGAAGACCGTTTCAGTAATACTGGAAGCTTGTAAGATCGAATTCTTAGTGATCTCATGGTACTCACTGAATCAGCCTTGGTCTCCTCAGAGCTGGTGCATGGCAGGTGGACTGGACACTGGATGATAAGTTGACTGGAGCTCCCACAATAGAAGCACAAGTCCTCCTTCTTTCTCCGATCTCATTCGGAGCATTTCAAGCAAGCACGAGAAACTTCCATGGAAGAGAGAGAATCGGCAGCCATGGCAGGCTTGGCTTCCTCCCGGAGGGACGGGCAGCTGGATAGCAGATGGTCTAGCCAAATGGCGAGCTCAATGAGAGCATCCAGAGTGAGATGTTCATTGTGGTATGCTGGTTCTCAATACTTAGGGGTGAAGTCCTTGGCGAAACACTGCTTTTAACACTGGCTCATTTCATCCGCTGGCAGCTGCAAGAGTCTGAAAATCTAGGGCATAATCAGCGATTCTCCTTGAACCTTGGATGATGGTGAGTAGGCTCTCGCCAACTTCAATTCCCTTCGGTTCGTGATTAAACACATGCTTGAATAACTCCAGAAAGCTGTCGTAGGAGGTGATATGTTCACCTCCGCTCCTCCACACTGCGCTGGCCCATTGTAGCGCTTTGCCAGTTAAAAGTGAAGGAAATCCGGCGATCTTGTGTTCATCTGAGATGTGTGGGAGCGAGGAGAAGTACATGGAGCACTGACACAGAAACATCTTGCAGCTGAGCGCATCCCTGGCATACTTCTTCGGGCGTGGAAGTGGGATCGTGGGACTCGGAGGAGCTTCGGGGCGCATTAGGAGGGCCTGCGGCATCATAGCAGTGAGTTGATGTTGAGATCAGCGAGCATCTGCTGATGTTCTCCTAAGAGGCGCCCCTGAGCAATCAAAGCAGTCTGCCACGCCTCCTCTGCTGCATTCATATGCGGCGAAGTATCCTGTCAGGATGCAGGCACTTACGGATGTATGTGCAGGGGACAGCAGGGATCGCAGACTGGCAAACATATCTAAAACGCTAGATGAAATCAAAATCAAGGGATAAGCAGGGGTCGATCAATCAGCAGACAGAGTAATAATGGCTAGACTAAAGGGGAACGAGACAGTAACGAGGGTCGAGAACATGATAAGGCAGGCAGAAAAGCAAGGCTTGGTATGACAGACATTAAATGATAGTTTGCATCAAGTGAGTGTGGGAGAGGTGTTTTATATAGCATGGGCTGATTAACCAGGAAATGTAATTAATAAGCAGATGATAGAGGGAGCTATGGTTCTTGGGTGTGGTAGTTCAGATCGGCCATGTTTATAGTCTGACTGGAAGTAGTGCTTTCTATAGCATTACTGACACATCATTTTACAACCCCAAATCAGAAAAAGTTGGGATGGTATTGAAAATGCAAATGAAAAACAAAACAAAACAGTGATTTCTAAATTTACTTTGACTTTTATTTCATTGCAGACCCAAGATATTTTATATTTTGTCTGGTCAACTTCATTTCAGTTGTTAATATACATTCCCGCATTTTAGGCTTGCAGCACATTCCCAGAAAAGCTGGGATGGAGGCAGGTTAGGGTTAGTAATGAGGTAAAACAATTAAATAATGATGTGATTTGAAACAGGTGATTGTAATCATGATTTGGTACAAAATCGGTATCCAGGAAAAGCCTAGCAAACATGGGTAGAGGATCTTCAGTTTGTCAATAAACTTGTGAAAGACTTGAAATGTGTTTAAACAATGTTCCTCAAAGAACGATATGAAGGGATTTGGATATTTCACTCTCTATGGTGCATAATATCGTTAAAAGATTCAAGGAGGAATTTCAGTGCATCAAGGGCACAAGTCTAAGCTGAACACCCGTGATCTCCGATCCCTCAGACGGCACTTCAACAGTAATTATCAGTCATCTATAGCTGATATAACCACATGGGTTCGGGATTACTTTGGAAAGCCTTTGTCGTGCACTGTAATACAGAGTTACATCCTCAAATGCCAGTTAAAACTTTACTGTACAAAAAGGAAACCTTATGTTAACTGTGTCCAGAAGCGCCGTTGACTTCTCTGGGCTCGGAGACATCTGAGATGGATCATCACACAGTGGAAATGTGTATTGTGACCAGACAAATCAGTATTCCATGTCATTTTTGTAAGAAATGGATGCCGTGTGCTTTGGACCAAAGACAAAAAGGACCATCCAGACTGTTACTAGCAACAAGTCTAAAAGCCAGGGTCTGTCATGGTATGGGCTTGTGTCAGTGTCCTTGGCAAAGGTAACTTACACTCCTGTGATGGCAGCATTAATGCAGAATAGTACATTGAAATTTTGGAGCAACATATTCTGCCTTCATGACAACATCTTTTTCAACATCTTTTCAACAAGACAATGCAAAACCACATTCTGCACACATTACAAAGGCATGGCTGTGGGTGCCTGTCCCGAACAGAGTATGTGGCAAATTTTGAGATGAAAAATATGACAATGACAACCCCATATTGTTGCATGCCTTAAGACCTATTTGCAGGAAGACTGGGACAAAAATAACATCTGAAACACTTCATCACTTGGTGTCTTTAGTCCCTAAACAGGGACGGACTGGGACCAAAAAACGGCCCTGGACTTTCCCCCCAAATAGGCCCACTATACTATAGTATACTATACTATAGTGCTATAGTAAAGTGCTATAGTGGTATATTGTCTGTCATAACAAAACCCACACAGATGAACTATTTATGATTGTTTATTCAAGAACTCAAGAACACCTAATATTCAAGAACGACTAAACATCACTTGCATCTCCTAAACAAAAATGAACATAGACATTGTCTTTTATACTGCTATTTTACAGTCACTTCTATGCTTGCATTTTAAAGAGAAAAAAAATCTGTATCACTGATATTTGTAACTGACTTTGCCAACAATAATTACACTGAGCAGTCATTCTGAATGTTGGCTATTAAAGGTTGGTACAATTAGTGCTGAGGGAGAAGAAGTTTCCTCAGAAGGTCACTGTTTTCTGCCACTCTGTCAATGATACAGTCACTATCCAGGGACATGAGGATGTCTTTTTCAGTAGCCATTAACATGAAGGCCTCAAGGTGTTCCTGAGAACTGCTGCTCCTTAAGCGGTTCTTGATGTATTTTAGGATAGAGAAACTTCTTTCACAAGCGACTTGGGTCACAGGCAGAGTGAGGAGAAACTTATACGCTAACCCAAGGATGTGATAGGCATCAGTTAAGAGGTTGTACCTTGTAAGAATTTGGTAACAACATGTGGGACACTCTTTACAGTATTTGCAGATGCTGTTTATAATTTCTGCCTCCTCCACCACATCTGGGTCTTCCTCTACTATCCTTACTTTGTACTTCTCGAGCACAGATTGTTTAAGTCATGGCCACTGGGCTGCCAGGCTCTTCAGTTCACTTTGTAAATTAGCAGCAGTTGCCCTGTTATCAAACTTGAGCAAGCATTTGCTCAGCTCCGTAAGTGCAGCATCAGGTAAACCCGATAAAGAAACTTCAGGGAAGTTTCTTGGGTCAAGAAGAGCCAAGTCTGCATAGAGGGCTCCATGGCTTAAAAAGTGCCTGTGGATGCTCTCAGTAACGGTGTCCATGATCTGGTTATGTACATTTGCCTCATAGGCACTGCTGGCATTTGGGAAAACCTCATCACTTGCCATTTCACCAGCCATCATCATCTTCTTTCTAGTTCTTTTTTCTGGAAGCATTTCTTCAACTTCCAGGTCACATTCCTCTTCAGTCAGTTTTGCATTTGCAAACTGAACAAAACCATCAGCAGCTTGTTTCACCGACTCAAAATCTCTTGCCATGTTCCTTAGTGATGCTTCAGTGGTCAAAACCATTCAGTGAGCTGACAAGATGTCCAAACGACATGTCTGTAAGTATTTTGAGAGAGGTGTGGTAACTTCAAAAATTCGAAGGAAAAGCTGAGCAGTAAGAACAGTCTCATACCTCATCAAAGACTCCAAGTACCCTCTTGCTTTGACACGCACTGATGTTTTCAGGTTTTACTTCGCTTCAATCATTTCCAGTGTCCTGAGGACATCAATGTCGGCACATTATTCTGGCTTCCCAAAGGACCCAAAAATCTTATTCAAGGTAACATCCTTAGCCCACCAACATGTCTCTCCTATAATGGAGAGGTGCCTGTGTTGAGTGTCCTGGCTTCCCTGCTTCCACACATTCATCCTTTGATACGACTCACTAAAGAAAACTGCAATGTCATTCATCAATGAGAAGAGGGTTCCACTGGTAATGGACACTTCAGTTGTGTCAGCCAGAACCAAGTTTAGCACATGTGCATAACACCACACATGCACTTGGTTTGGTGCTTTGGAAGACAGCAGTGTGGTAAAGCCTGTGTATTGGCCTTGCATGTTTGATGCACCATCACTGGCATTACTGATGCAGTTACTGATTTCCAAATTACATTTCTCCATCACATCTGTGAGCATCTGAACAAAATATTGGCCTTCACATTTCACCACTGCTAAAAGCCTTTCCCGCACTGTGTCTTTGACATACCTCAGAACTTTAGAGCACTGTTCTTGGGATGTAATGTCTTGTGTTGTATCAATCTGCACAGAAAACATCCCAGCTTCAGTAATTTCTTTTGCAATTACTTCCTGAACTAGGTGCTGCACTGCTGAGATGACCATATTAACTGTTCTTTTTGACAGAAATGTCACAGCAGAACCTCGACCTTTGGAGTGTGTCTCATGTATCTTCTTACTCTTTTCTATGCACTCTGAGAGATGTTCCTTCATGCACACATCGTATTTCCCAAGAAGAATGACAAGCTCTAGAAAGGTTCCATGATCAATGCTCATGTCATCCAAGGTATAAGCTGCCTCAAATTGTGTTCCTCTCTAGCTAAGTCCTCTCTTGCCAATTACTTTGTCAACAATGCGTTCCAACACCTGCCGTCTCTTCCTTACTTGATCTCTGTGGGCCACTACTTGGGGGCCGTGTAGTAGACTGGCAATATCTGCTTTGGACGCTCTTAAGAAATAAGCTTCAGCACACACCCTGTGTATGTTGCTCCTTTCATGCTCCTGTCCTCTTTGACTGATGTACTTCCAGTCCTTCATTCCATTTATGAATGGACTGGTTTCATCTGGCCTAGCAAATGCTAAACAAACTGTTCAATACAGTGTGTGATTCTCACAGTATGTAAGCCATTTACGGTTAGTACCATCTCTACAGCTGAACAATCTTTGGAGAGACAGGTTTTTGGGCTTTTGCTGGGGGTGGTAACTGAAAAACTGCTCCAGGCTGTAACTGTCTGAACTGGGGTGGCTGAAACATTGGGGCACTGATCCCTCATTCTGGCACCTCCCCGTCATCTTTTGAGCTGCCACTATCCTCAACCTGAATAAACAAACATTTGAAAAGATGAAGTTGGATGCTAATGCTATTGTTGATTATATCTAAACTATGCAATGGCATCTAGGAAAATCATTAATTTGACCCTGTTTCATGTTAAAATAAAAATCACTCCTGTTGACACGTTCAGTCTCATTTGACCAATTTATTTCCACCACAGTATCTTTCCTCTTCTCTCTTGATACCAGAGCAGACTACACTATATATAGGTGCTACACTATATTGCCAAAAGTATTTGCTCACCCATCCAAATTATTGGAATCAGGTGTTCCAATCACTTCCATGGCCACAGGTGTATAAAATCAAGCACCT
>JAPEKN010000023.1:41319775-41331824 GCA_028877435.1 Cathorops dasycephalus
TGAAAATACAATGGTAAAGAACAATAAAAACAATAAAAAACAAAATAAATAAGCCCTCGGGCCCCGACTCTCGGGGGGCCCCTGGGCCAGGGGGCCCCAAGCAGTTGCCTGCCTTGCCTGTTCACAAGCTGCGCGTCTGAAGACATGAAGGTTAGGTTAAGATGGGGCAGCCATGGGCTGAAGCACCCTTGAGCAACTGCTGTCCACTACTGTGTGTGTGTGTGTGTGTGTGTGTGTCCGTGTGACAAGTAAAGGCTGCTTGGCTTATACAACCATACTGATTTACGTTTATATACATTTATTATTTACAGTTTACTACTTATTTGTATTTGCTAGTTATTAGGTATAGTGTGAAAATAAATAAAATGTGGAAAAATCATTCTCGAATATATTTTGGCTTATTCATTCAATCAAATGTAAATGTAATTAAAAAAACCACCCTGCTAAAAATGAATGACGCGGACGGGATCCCAAATAGTTCTCACAGAACACACAGTGCACTATCTAGGGTGTGAAAGGTACTGTGTGATGTACCCTATGTAGTGCACTTATATAGAGACTAAGGGGGCGTTTGGAGCCGAGCCCGAGCGGAGCTCGCGCAGCACTCTGACGTGTATTAGAGGTTTTGAAAGATGACGTGTCGCTGAAGAGCCTCTTTCTCTTTCCTCAGGCTGAGCCACGCAGGAGCTGCTCAGCACCGAAACCCGTCCGGACCACCGGCACACGGCAACATGGGGAGTGAGTTGGTGGTTCTCTTAAAATTATATCAAACATGTTTGTGCAGTCATGGGCTAATTCGGGAGAAACAGTGCTGTTGTACATATTATTATTCTGGCAGGCCTTTGCTTTGTGCTCTGAATGAACCGGCGGACAGGATGAGCAGCTCAGCCTTTCCACAGCGCCAAATAGTTCTCAGTAGTGCAGTTTACTAGCACTGTTTATCAGTTATGATATCCAAGCCGAGAGTCCAGTCGTTTTTGTTAGCCTAGATATGCTAACTAGCGAGCGAGCTAATTGAATAATTAACGTTAATTGCGCTCATGTCTAACGTTACCACAGCAACCAGTCTAAATACCGTAATACTATTACTCCTGTTGTAGCCGTGTGCAGCTTAACTTTCTAACTTTACATTTACAAACGCACTTTTTTCAAATTCTCGAATATTAACTGCAACAAGCTGACGTTTGGCTTGACGGAACTCTGACGCCACTAAATGTGTAGTATGTATGTATGTATATTTTTGTGTGGGTATGTTTTTTAAAAGGGTATTTAAATAAATATCTGACTTCTTTACCAAGTTAAAACTGTTCTGTTAGACGGCGTTAGGGATCTGTAATATAATCAAAAACATCTCGCTCTTCTGAGAGATTTAATTGTAGTGATGACGTTGCACGAGAGTGGTCGGATCCCAAATACCTCCCTGCTGGATATACAGTGCACTACGTAGGATGAAAAAGCCGTTCTTTCATACCCTATGTAGGGTACTTTTCTAGTGAGTTGGGAAGTTATTTGGGATTCTGCTCTAACAGAGCTCTCTTGCAGACTACATGCAAGTAAAGCCACGTAGTCTGATGGGAAAGAGCACACGTCTGATGAATTAACTGGTCATACGTTTGATGAATGACTTCCTGCCCTGTCCTGATGATGTTTTTATTCAATGCTAATCTTTTACAGTTAAATTTCTGGAGGTGATAAAACCATTTTGTGCAGTATTACCTGAGATCCAGAAACCTGAGAGACGGGTATGTCTGTCTGTCTGACTGTCTTGATGCTGTATCTATCCATCCATCCATTATCTGTAGCCGCTTATCCTCTGACACTGTGACTGGTGTTACAGATTCAGTTCAGAGAGAAGGTGCTATGGACAGCCATCACCCTGTTCATCTTCCTGGTGTGCTGCCAGGTTTGTTTGCTTTACTCTGATTTTCAAAAGCTGTTGATGCAAATGGACGCTGGGTGTTAAACACATGCAATTACTTTTTCACTGTTTGACTTTTGAACAGCGTTGTTAATTACGCCATGTTTACTAATGTGTAATATTTTTTCCCCCTCTCCTCTTTAGATTCCCTTATTTGGTATCATGTCATCAGATTCGGCAGATCCTTTTTACTGGATGAGAGTCATTCTCGCTTCCAACAGGGGTGCGCTTACAATCTTGCTTTTTCTCTCCCCTCCCAAGAAACTCTTGATTTCGAAAAATGTAAACGACTTCTGACAAACTGTGAATAACTGTTTCGCAACATTTAAAGAAGTGTTGTGAATTTAAGGAAATTCTCTATTACATTACACTAATGATGTTTAGCAGACACTCTTATCCAGAGCGACGTACAACATACCCAGAGCAATGTACAACATACCCAGAGCAGCCTAGGAGTAGTTGGGGGTTGGGTGCCTTGCTCAAGGGCACTTCAACCACTCCTGCTGGTACAAGGAATCAAACCGGCAACCTTTTGGTCCCAAAGCTGCTTCTCTAACCATTTGGCCATGGCATCCTCCACTATTGTGGAAAATGCACATCTGGCTACTCAACTTGTGGGTTGTCGTCTTTAGGAGTAGGTGATGCATCATCACTCGTACGTAGACGTTTCTGATGTATGATCTACAGAATTGCATGCAAACTTGAAGCAAAACAGTAGAACTGCATTAAAAATGGAGTCGATACTTGCATTTAATGTCTAAAACAAAGTACTAGTTTACAGATGTGAAGATTCAGAACTGTAGCATCTACTTGGCTTATTAAATAAATTGCAGGTTTGTGAAGAGAGATTGTGATACTTGATCATGATCCTAATAATATATCGTCATATTGTTCAGCTGTTGTCATCTTGTGAGTGTTGTAGTTTGTTTTATGTGATGCATGTATCTTCATTACAGGTACTTTGATGGAGTTGGGCATCTCTCCCATCGTCACCTCAGGTCTCATCATGCAGCTGCTGGCTGGAGCTAAAATCATCGAGGTTGGAGACACACCAAAAGACAGAGCACTGTTTAACGGTGCCCAGAAACGTATGTCGTTGCTCTTGTTTTTCTCAACCACCCTGCGGTCATGATAGTCAGGCTATAACTAAAACCAGGCATAAACCTGTGTCAACTTCTTGGCAGTGTTTGGAATGATAATCACCATTGGCCAGGCTATTGTGTATGTGATGACTGGCATGTACGGCGACCCGTCAGAGATGGGAGCTGGGATCTGTCTGCTCATCATCATTCAGGTGAGAGGCATTTCTTTTTCATGCTGTGCTTGTTATTTGCCAGCACCCTTCCATACTTCTCCGGTAAGCTTGTCATTTGTCTTGTGTGCTGCTTGGACAAACTTGCCAAATGGCTTATCTTTCATAATAAACACTGCTCTTTGGAAACCCTTGGACTAGTTTTAGTCTGCAGCCAACATATTGATGTGGTTTGTTTCTTCAGGTAGATTAAGATCAAGTCTGACCTTTTGATAATGGCGTTTTACAGTGTGCACTGATCATGCGCTCTCTACTGTAGCTGTTTGTGGCAGGGTTGATTGTGCTGCTGCTGGATGAGTTGCTGCAGAAGGGTTACGGTTTGGGCTCGGGTATCTCCCTCTTCATCGCCACCAACATCTGTGAAACAATTGTATGGAAAGCCTTCAGTCCAACTACAGTCAACACAGGCAGAGGTAAACACTGATATCCTCAGTATTCAATTCAGTTTGCAAAGATAGAAACGGATCCATTGTTTACATTTGTACAATTGTCATTCAAGTAGGGATTTTTTTTTTTTTTTTTCAGTATTTGTTTGGGAGCTAGCTCAGCCATTTGTTTGACTTTTGTCCTGTTAGTCAAATTTGCTCTTAGATGCTAGCCTGTGTGGAAGCGATAGCCTTTGTCAGCTGACTATATTAAATATTAACACATTTTGAATTTATTTGTCTTCCTTGCAGGTACAGAGTTTGAGGGTGCTATTATTGCTCTGTTCCATTTGCTGGCCACCCGTACTGACAAAGTACGAGCACTGAGAGAGGCCTTCTACAGGCAGAACCTGCCGAACCTCATGAACCTCATCGCTACTGTCTTTGTGTTTGCTGTAGTTATATATTTCCAGGTCTGTAAAGCCTAGATGGACTTTTCACAGTAATAGTTATAATAATTCCTGGTCTAATTATAAATCTAAAGTGGTGTCTTATCTGTTTCTCCATCAGGGCTTCAGAGTTGATCTGCCCATCAAGTCTGCACGTTATCGTGGACAGTACAATACATATCCCATCAAGCTTTTCTACACCTCTAACATTCCCATCATCCTGCAGTCTGCTCTGGTGTCCAACCTGTATGTCATCTCTCAGATGCTCTCCACTCGCTTCAGTGGCAACTTCCTGGTTAACTTGCTGGGCACCTGGTCTGTAAGTACCCGGTTTTTGTTTCTTATAACATCTATGGGAGACGTTCATGTAAGTCAGCTTGAATACCCACATAAAATTCTTGTGTACGTAATGATGCATCTAAAACAGATTTAAATGTGCAGTAGTCATGTGGGTTCCCCCCCCCCACACACACACTTGTACAAATAATCTGGAAGATGTATCGAACATGACAGGGGGGAAAATAAAATGAATTAAGCTGTGCCCTTAGCAAAAGTTTAAGTAGCTGAGGAAACCTGACTTCCAGTTTTAAATTCTTGTGCCTCCTGTCAGTCATTTTATAGACGCACTACGGGCCACCTAAGATCCTGGAAGCGGAGCTTCATGAATGTGGCCAGGAATCATTCAAATGTCGCAACATCCTAACTGTTCGCGGCATAATCGGCGGGGGGGTGTTGATCAAAAATACACCTTTTGAATCGCTCCTGAAGTTTGGAGATGCATTCTAGCAAGATGTTTTAACAATATAAATCTCTCCATGTCAGTTGTGATGAAACACATGGCTACGTCCAAATCACTGTTTGCCCAGCTCTATGCAGTCTCGCATGTATTTACTTTATTCTTGTATCTGAATTGTTCTGTAGAGCCACTGCAACCTCCATGTTATCTAGAGACTCGTCTTTTCAATGGCCAATAATCTAAGTCGACGGGTAATTTTCTGCGACGACGGGCTTCAAAACTCCCATTAGTGAAAATTGATGAAACTAAAATGAGCAACGTTAGCTGCACTGGCAGATCAAAATAAATGCCAGTGGACAAGTGGGGACCCCAAGCACAATAAATCTGCATTCCACGTGCGTGTTTCTCCGGTACAGTGTTTGCTCTCCCTTATTTCTGAAATGAGACTTGCTTTGTTGCTCAGAACTGACAGGAGAGCTCCCATTGGCCAGCGCGCAGCACAGCAACCAACCATAGTCCTTGTTTCATACTCCAGCCAGGTTCAGCTGTAGCAACAGTAAACGTTGGTCTCCGCAACTAATTTAGCATCTGTACATTGAACCGCCTTGTTCGTCTAAGTTATGCCAAGATAGCCTTTGAGGAAGCTGCAGAACTTTTCATGCAACTTCATCTGAGGCACGTATGATGTCCAGAAGCGCCGGTCACCGGTGGTCTTCTCCGCCTACACAGATGGTCTGTGCCCAAAAAAAAAAAATTAAAACTCGCCTTTCAGTGTTCAGTTTTATATCGTCTCCGCTGCCCATAAATTGCTGCAAATCCAGTTATTTCACCACGAAATTGTCTTCATTTCAGGTTATGACTGGAAGTGATGCCATATTTGTTGATAGAATCTTGTGCTCTGATTGGCTGAACTGGACCATGTGACCACACTGTCATGTATGTAGTTATGTTACAGAGCCAGGCAGCGTACTACAGTGGGTAACCAATTTACCACACCATGATAATCAAGACAATCATTGCAAAATTTGGCACAAATGCTACATGTGCTCTAAAATAAAGAATTTTCTTGAAATGATTTGAGTTGACTGATTCGTTTTTCAGAAATTCACTACCTAAAACACCTTATTTTAAGAGCTTCTCCCAACTGTTTTTTTTTTTTTTATGCCAAGATTGTACCAGAGAGCCATAAATTTGTTTCAATATTTAAAATTTTCCCTGCGGAGTTCTTCGCTCGGCCATCATACACCCTTCTTTCAGTTTCTAGATAATACCCTGACTGCAACCAAGGTCAATTTAATATTATACAATGTCAGTAGTTGACATCTTTTAAGATCAGCTGTCAAATTGGTATTTTCCTTTGCATTAAAAGAAATATGCCATGCAAAGAACAAACTGATTATTATAGGCTGACTTGCGTGAAGCAGCAATTGGTCGCAGTCTGGCGAAACAACTGTTTGATTACAAATGGTAAAAATTTAAGACTATCCTGCAGGCACATACTTGTTTTCTGTGTGAAGCAGATCATTTTGTCAAGTGTATGTTTGAAGCATGGTCATGATTCGTATGGTTCATGTATGTTAACAGGACACCTCGACTGGCGGGCCAGCTCGTGCTTACCCTGTAGGCGGTCTGTGTTACTACCTCTCCCCTCCCGAGTCATTTGGCTCAGTCTTGGAGGATCCAGTCCATGCTGTCATCTACATTGTCTTCATGCTGGGCTCCTGTGCTTTCTTCTCAAAGACATGGATTGAGGTGTCTGGATCTTCTGCCAAAGACGTGAGTGTATTTTCAGGTCATTTCTGCCATATAATACCAGATTCTTTTGTACGAAGTTGAGTAATAATGTACATAACTGGAATTCTCTATACTAGGTTGCAAAACAGCTAAAAGAACAGCAAATGGTGATGAGGGGACACAGAGAGACATCCATGGTGCATGAACTCAATAGGTAAAACACATACTGTCTTCCAAAATATGGAACAATATGTTCAATCAATATTAAAAAAAAAAAAAAAAAAAGTATGTCGACTATGCGTGGTTCTTTAACTCTGCTGTTGTCTTGTAGGTACATCCCCACAGCTGCAGCATTCGGAGGACTGTGCATAGGTGGCCTATCTGTCATGGCTGACTTCCTGGGTGCTATTGGCTCAGGAACAGGAATCTTGCTGGCTGTTACAATCATCTACCAATACTTTGAGATCTTTGTAAAGGAGCAAAGTGAAGTCGGCAGTATGGGTGCTCTGCTCTTCTAAACAACAAAAGCCCTACACAGGCACCTTGGACCGATACATTTCCGTTCATTATTCAGTTATTTTTATATAATTGTTTTATCATATGGACACATTCAGTGCTCTGCCAGACTTGGGCATTTGTGCTTCTTTTACCAAAAGCCCTCTGAATTCATCATGGGAATGTCTTTGTCAGCCAGGACACTACCTGTTGCATTTTTTAATCAAGTTACTAATGGTTAAAAGCACAGATGTGTGATCAGGAACTAGTTGAACCCAGTGGCTTGGACATATCTTGGTTTCTCCAACTCAAGATTTAAACCAGTGCCAGTGTATGTGTGATCAGGTAACTGCAGTGTCATGAAATGACTGTTAATTGATATGATGTAAATAAAACCTTTTGTTTTGTTTTGTTTGACAAAACCTCTGAACTAGGAGAGGTGTGTGTATTTACCAAGAACAAACGCCTAGTTTTGTTGCTCATTTAGGGCCAAGCGCTGGCTTGGAGACCTACATTTATTAATTGTTGGTATGTAGTATAGATCCATTTCATTTGGTGGCTTTGTTTTCTTGTGTGTTGGTGGTGGTTTTGTTTTTCTGTATGAAGTGTTTTTGTATATTTTGGAACATTGTTTCATGCACTCAGCAATATCTGCCTCCCTTCACCTGACCTCGAGGAAAGAGCAAAAACTGTACTAGTGCATCCAAAAAAAAAATTAGAATATTCTAAATTTCAATATTTTCCATCAGTTATTTAAGAAAGTGAAGATTTAATAGTCTAGACTCATGGCCTAAAGTGCAAAAAAAGACTTAATGAAAGTTTCTTTTCAAGTTTGAGTAAATTATTCAAACAGTATACATATTGTGTATTGCTTGGGTCGAGTTGGGAAAGTTGGCTAGAAAAGGTGCACAAGCAACAGGGCTGACTGCAGCCTTGAGATGATTGGCAGGAAAAGTTGATCCAAGAATTTGGGAGAGCTTCACAAGGAGTGGACTGAGGCTGGTGTGAGTGCATCAAGAGCCACCACGCACAGATGTCTTCAGGAAAGGGGCTACAACTGTCGCATTCCTAATATCAATCCCCTGCTGAACCAGAGACAATGTCAGAAGCGTCTTACCTGGGCTAAGGAACGAAAGAACTGGACTGTTGCTCAGTGGTCCAAAGTTCTCTTTTCACATGAAAGTAAATTTTACATCTCATTTGGAAGTCAAAGTCCTAGAGTCTGGAGGAAGAGTGGAGAGGCACAGAATCGAAAGTGTTTGAAGTCCAGTGTGAAGTTTCCGCAGTCTGTAATGATTTGGGGTGCCATATCAATATCATCTGCTGGTATTGGTCCACTGTGTTTAATCAAGTCCACTGAGCAACAGTCCATATTTATTATATAAACACGAGTGTTTTTACTGGGAAGTACACCACTCGTATTTTTCATACAAACTACATCCAGGACATTGAGTACCTTATTTTCCAATATCTTCACTGGTGAGAAAATTGATGAATTGTTTTGATTAACTTGGGTAGATTTTTGTTTGCGAATGTATCTATATAATAAAACAAAAATTACATGTTGGCTTGAAGATATGAAGTTTATCTTCTCATGTTGAAAAATATCATGGATTTACGTGACATATTTTCCAATATCTTCACTTCTGGGGATATTGATGATGTCACTTCCAGTGTTTTCCTGCTGACTTGACACGCATTGTCAAAATGGTGAACTGGTTCAAAATGAAAGTTCTTTTGATTAACTTGCATATTATTTTGTCTATATAACAAAAAAGAATATTACACTGTGGCATGAAGATATGAAGTTTATCTTCTCATGTTGAAAAATATATCACTTGTTCGTTTTACTCACTTGTTAAATATGTTCACCACTCAAAGATAAACTTCATATCTTCCTGCCACTGTGCAATATCTCAGATAGATAGATAGATAGATAGATAGATAGATCATATTTACTGTGCCCTTAATTATTTATCTCATCAGCCAATCATGTGGCAGCAGTGCAGTACATAAAAACATGCAGATATAGGCCAGCAGCTTCAGATACTGTTCGCGCCAGTCATTAGAATGGGGGGGGGGAGGTGAGCTCACTGATTTTAACCATGGCATGATGGTTTGATTATTTCTGTAAATGCTGATTTCCTGAGATTTTCATGCACAACAGTCTCTACAGTTTATGCAGAATGGGTGCTCTTTCACGGGCGGGGCTTGTGGGAAAGTGTCATGGCGCCGTACTATGGCGACATAGTGTTGCTCTGTCTGTCAGTATGTTTGTTGGTATTGTGTCTCCGTGTGGATTACGTTGTTGGATTGATAAAATATGAAAGACTTTTCCTCCTACACATACGGGACAATATGGCAAATTTTCAGCCAGATCTGAACTTCTGCACTGAGGATATAGGACTAATCAGGTCGACCGACGCCAGAGGCAGAACTGGAAATGTCAACTTTAAACCCCTGGTGAGAGCTAGGAAGCGAGGCAAAAGAGCCGGCGCTCTGGTCCGGCTCAAACAGCGGAAACATCGATCGCCGTTGCCAAGCGTTTTACTCTCAAATGTTCGCTCTCTGGTCAACAAACAAGACGAACTTAAGATGCTCATCAATAGCAGACAGGTCATCGCTGACTGCTCCATCTTGTGCTTCACTGAGACATGGCTCAACGAAGACGTCCCGGACTCATCGGTACACGTAGATGGTTTTACACTCTACCGCGCTGACCGCATAAAGGCCTCGCTGAAGGCCAAAGGGGGCGGCCTATGCTTCTATGTGAACCAACGGTGGTGTACTCATACAACAACGCTATCACGGACCTGCTCCCCAGTTCTTGAGACACTCGCCATCAAATGCAGACCATTTTACCTGCCTAGGGAACTGTCTGCCATCATTCTGGTTGCCGTATACATTCCGCCCCAGGCTCCCAGTATTGAAGCGGCCCAGCAACTTTCCGCCCAAATTACAGACATTGAAAACTCGTATCCAGACTCTACTGTGCTGGTTTTAGGGGACTTTAACCACGTCAACCTGAAACGATCACTGCCACGGTTTAAACAGCAGATCCGAGTGCCCACAAGGTATGATAAAATTTTAGATCAATGTTACTGTACCATTGCTAATGCCTTCCATGCAGTAGCCTGGGCACCCCTTGGGCAATCAGACCATAACATTATCCTATTAATGCCTGCTTACCGACAGAAACTAAAAGCTGTCAAACCAACTGCTAAAGTAGTCAAACAATGGTCTTCTCAAGCTATCTGTGAACTGAGAGACTGTCTGGACAACACGGATTGGTTTGCTATTAAAGAATCCTGTAATGATCTCAATGAGTTTGCTGAGGTTGTTAATTCCTATGTTTACTTCTGTGAAAATGTATGTGTACCAACTAAGACTGTGATTGTATACAGTAATAATAAGCCATGGTTTAGCAGAGAGTTAAAACGTCTCTGGAAAATTAAGCATGATGCCTATAAGAGTGGGGATAGACAGCTATACAAAACTTCTAAATATAATTTTGAGAGAGCTGCCAGCAAAGCTAAAATAGATTACAGGCAGAAGCTGGAGGGTAAACTTATGGCTAAGGATAGCAAAGGGGTATGGGATGGCCTGAGGCAGATAACCAACTATGCAAGTAAAAAGTCTGTGGTCAGTGATGACCCTGAGCTGCCTGATAGTCTCAATGAGTTCTACTGCCGCTTTGAGAAGGAGCAGGCTGCTACCATCACACAAACGAGAAGTACCCCTCCCAACCCCCCTTTTATCATTGAAGAACACGAGGTTAGGCTCCTGCTGCAAAGGCAAAGTAGTAGGAAAGCTGCAGGCCCCGACCTTTTATCATCTGCTACTATAAAGTTCTGTGCTAATGAACTGGCCTCAGTTTTCACATACATTTTTAACTGGTCTTTGAGGGAAAACAGGGTCCCTGCTTGTTTTAAATCTGCCATTATCATTCCTGTGCCCAAGAAACCTAGTATTAGCTGCCTAAATGACTACAGACCTGTTGCATTAACACCTGTAGTTATGAAGATATTTGAGCGACTAGTGTGTGATCGCCTGTCCAAAATGGCCAGCCTGGACCCTGGTCAGTTTGCATACAGGGCAAATAGGTCTGTCGACGATGCAGTGTCTATATGTTTACACTCCATTCTGCAGCATCTTGAGGTCCCAGGCAACTATGCTAAAGTTCTTTTTATAGACTTTAGTTCTGCTTTTAACACAATCTTACCCAGCAAGCTCTTTTATAAGCTACAGCAAATGGGAATTCACAATTCCCTTTGTCATTGGATTCTTGACTTTCTAACACAGCGGTCCCAAGTGGTCAAAATCCATAATAACACTTCGAAAGTTAAATATATTAGTACTGGTGCCCCCCAGGGGTGTGTACTGTCACCTCTTCTATATTCTCTGTACACAAATGACTGCATATCACATACTGATTCTGTTAAAATGTTCAAATTTGCGGATGATATTACACTGGTGGGTCTGATTTCCAGTGAGGATGATTCTGACTACAGAAACGAGGTCCACTCACTCACGAAATGGTGTCACGTCCACAACCTAGAACTAAATGTAGCTAAAACCAAGGAGCTAGTGGTTGACTTCCGCAGACAAAAGAAGGCATCCGTGCCCTTGTACATCAATGGTTTGGAGGTGGAACGAGTGAGCAGTTTTAAATTTCTAGGTACAACAATAGAATCTTCCCTGAAATGGGATGAGAACCTCATTTGTATCACCAAAAAAGCACACCAGAGACTCTTCTTCCTTCGCCAGCTGAGGAAGTTTGGGGTGAGCCCTAAGGGGATGTTGCAGTTCTATCAAGCAGCCATTGAAAGTGTTCTGACATTCTCCATCACTGTTTGGTATGGTAATTCTACTGTCCAACAGAGGATGCAGGTGGACAGGATAGTTCGCATAGCCTCAAAGATCATTGGCTGTGAACTCCCCTGTATCTCCAACATCTATGAGTCCCGTATATGTCGGAAAGGGCTGAAAATTTTACTGGATCAATCACATCCAGCTAACTATCTCTTCAGTATCCTCCCA
>JAPEKN010000023.1:42805601-42816042 GCA_028877435.1 Cathorops dasycephalus
GTTTCTTCCTCATGTCGCCTGAGGGAGTTTTTCCTTGCCACCGTCGCCACAGGCTTGCTCACTGGGGATAGATTAGGGATAATATTAGCTCATGTTTTAAGTCGTTCAAATTCTGTAAAGCTGTCTTGCAACAATGTTTGTTGTTAAAGGCGCTATACAAATAAACTTGACTTGACTATATTATTTTCCCATCTGTACTGTGGTCTAAATTCATATATAAAGTAGATTACTGATTCAGTTATTTTTGTACTTCACCACTACACCTACTGGAAGTTCAGGTACAACCTGCAACATTGCACGACTGGTCACAGGATCTGTTCAAGTAGTACAATGAAACCCTTCTTTGCCTTTACAGACAGAGTGCATCAGGAAAATATTTAAAACTCTTGAATGTTACAAACTTTTTGTATATTTTGAAGCTGTATGATATTCTATATTTTGAACATGTACTGTATGCTCTCTCACAAAATTGTCAAAACCAAAATAATTCCCCCCCAGATAAAACAACTGAAATATGCTGGGAGTACTCAAACAAAGGGACACCGCTTTGCCAGTTGGGTGAGTAGAAGGATGGTAAGAGGAAGTGATGAATCTGTGCTGCTGTCTTTGTCTGCTGATAAATTCCAGCTCTAACAGTGCCCACTGGTCTTCAGAACTAAGCTGCTCTCCTCTCCAACACCTCCCCTGAACGGTGAGACCACAACAGTCTCCAAGGGACATTTTCACTCTCGGACGGGAAGATTCACCAGCACCTCACACCTTCACTCCCTTTTCCTCACTCCCTACCACCTTTATAAATAAAAGAGCACTTGTGTATTCTAGCAAATCTCTTTCTCCTGAGTCTGTATTCAAGCCCAAGCACTGGGGGAGTGCCACATTGTTGGAGAATCAGGCAAAGAACACAGACCCACACACCAGCCCTCCTGTCCTGGATCTAGTTTGGATCTGTCCTGGATCTCTTCGAGGTCAGTCTGCAGCAGTCAAAGCTCTCCAGGAGATGGCACGGGACCTCCATGCAGCCACTCAAGAGCTTCTGTCCCTCAAGTAGGCCACCTCAGTGGCAGTGGTACCCCTTCCCAACCCAGCCCAAGATGCCTAACACCTGCTCACAAAGCTGACTGCCAAGAATGACATTGAGACATTCTTGCACACCTTTGACAGGGTTGCAACCAGAGAAGGCTGGGTTCCACAACACTAGCCCCTCTATTCAACAGGGAGGTACAGTGGGCCTACTACACACTTTCCAACAAAGAAGCTGATGACTATCCTACACTCAAGGAAGAGATCCTAGGCTCTCCTGTACTTGAGTCACCTCAGAGTTGCACCACTGGCCCTATCAATCCAGCAGAGAACCATGGGGACAGATGGATGCCCTCCTGTGCATCACTCAAAAATGGCTCCAGCGAGACAGGCTGTCCCTGTTGAAAATAGTAGAACATGGTGCTCTCAAGTTTCTGAGAACCCTCCCCAGGAAAGAAAGGAAAGCTGTGTGGATGAAAGCAGCAAAGACACCATGAGACATGGTCATGGCCCTAGAGTGCACCCTCTCTACACTTGAAATTGGGAGGGGACTGGGAAAGCCAGAATATCACAACACACAGAGAGAGCTCTGTTGCCACCCCAGTACAAACTACAGAATGCCAAGAAGGACACAAAAACAGCCACAACCCAAGTTGGCACCTGCAGATGATCCCATGCCCACCGAGACTGACAGGGCCCCTCTTCCAAATATCTACAAGCCATGGCTGGCGGGCTACTCCATGCATGATGTTCTCTGCACCAGCATCCCCAGTCACCCTCTGGCTTATTGGGAGACCAACATCAGCCCTGCTGGATTCAGGAAGTGCGATCACCCTAGCCCATCCATCAGCACTGCCTCATCCTGTTGAGCCCAAGGGAAGCCTGGCAGTGACCTGTGTTCATAGGTATGTGAGGGAGGTCCCCACTGCTGAAGTTCAGATGGGCAGCAGAAGAGGTGAGTGGCCACTAACCATTGGGCTTGTCCCTGATCTGCCTATGTCCTTACTCATAGGGAGAGATTTGCCAGCATTCTACCAGCCAACGGCTGAGAGGAGACCGCAGACCTTGCAAAGACGCAGATGCCAGCACTAAGCTCCATCCCCTGTGTGTGCCACCCTCCTAATTGAAGAAGAGAAAGCAGATGCTGAGGCCGGGTCAGCAGGTGAGTGCCACACCCCTCCTTATCCTCTTTGTGTTATGTGTAACCAGGTAGTCAGACAGGGGAGCTTTGGCAAAGAACTGAAGTAGGATGACTGGCTAAAGCACTACTGGGGCCAAGTGCTACAGCTTCACTGGACAAACACAAACCCCAACCAGGTGCTCCCCACAGCCTACTTCCTAGTTAAAAATGGGCTGCTTTATTTCTGGTGCAACCACTGTGGCAAACCCTGAGATCTCGTCATGCCCCACATGAAGATTGACACTGTCATGCATCTGACCCACACCCACCCACTAGGTGGCCACCTGGGACTGCTAAACACACTGGACAAAATCTTGGATCCACATGGTCATGGAGGTGTGCAATTTCTGTCAGAGGTGACCTCAATGTCAGAAGACTACTCTCGCTAAGCTGGCCCCAGCATGTTACATTCCCTTATGCATCATCGGGGTCCTATCTGAACAGGTGGGAATGGACCTGGTAGGGCCACTCCCAAAATCTCCCATGGCCATGAGTACATCCTCGTGATAGTGGACTATGCCAAGAGATATTCTGAAGCCATCCTTCTCTGAATGCCCACTTCAAAAAACATCACCCATGAGCTCGTGTCCCTCTTCAGCCAGGTCAGCATTCCTAAAGACCTCCTCAGTGACCAGGGCACTTAGCACTCTGTTCATGTCACAGCCAATGCTGGACCTGTGTCAGCTGCTGCAGATAAAACATCTAAAAACCTCTGTTTATCATCCCCAGACAGACAGGCTCGTTGAGAGATTCAAACAAGCATTTGAAGAGGCTGCTATGATGAGTAGTGGATGACAAAGTCTGTAACTGGGACTTACTATTGCCCTATGTGCTCTTTGCCATCTGGGAGGCCCCTCAGGCCTCCATGAGTTTTATACCTTTTCAACTCTTTGGGTGAAGACCCGGGGGCCTGCTGAACATGGCCAAAGAGTCCCTGGAAGGACCAGCCTGCGCCATTCTGCTCAGTCATTGAATATGTGCATGACCTACAGGACTGGATCAAGCAGGTAATGCCCATAATGAAGAAGCACATGCAGGCGGCCCAGAGGGAACACCAATGGGTCTACAACCACCCAGGGCAACCCCAGAAGTATCAGCTGGGGTACCGAGTGCTCCTCCTCATACCCAGCAGCACCTGCAAGGTTCTGGCCCACTGACAAGGCTCCTACACCATCACAGAGAGAGTAGACCCAGCCTGCAGCAGCCAGGTAGGAAAGCTACTGACAAGTTATATCACATCAACATTCTAAAAAAGTGGAACAAACCAGTGCCAGTGCTCTCCGCCTTTTCTATTCCTTGCAGCCCAAATGGAGAGTGAGTCCACCATGGAGAGGAGCTCATGCTGGCCCAAAAGCAGGAGCTCAGGGAGCTGGAGGACCAGTTTGAGGACATGGTCTCAGTAGAGCCCAGATGGACTCATATAATCTAACACAAAATGAAGTCAACTCCAGGAATGGTGATTCATCAAAGGCCCTGCTGGGTCCCAAAGGCCCGCTGTCAGGCTATAGATGTGGGAGTAGCCCACATACTTCAATCTGGGATCATTGAGAAATCCACCAGTTTATGGTCCAGCCCCATCATCACCATCCCCAAACATGATGGGAGCCCGTGGCTATGCAATGACTTGAGGAAGCTGAACCAAGTCTTGGAGTTCAACAGCTATCCCATACCCTGAGTGAATGGCCTCATTGAGTGCCTGGGGAGAGCCTGTTTCATCTCCACCCTTGATCTCAGAAAAGGTGACTGGCAAGTGACCTTCACCCCCAGCTCCAGGCCCAAAACAGCTTTTAGCACAACCATGGGCCACTGGCAGTACTTGGTTCTATCCTTCAGCCTCCACAGAGCACCAACAACTTTCCAGCACCTAGTGGTCTTCCTCCTGCAGCCTCATCAGCTCTATGCTGCCACATCGATGATGTTATCATCCACTCATACACTGAGTGGGAACACCTACAACAAATTGAGGTACTGCTTGAACTCCAGCAAGCCAGGCTGATGGTCAACCCCCAGAAGTGCCACCTGGTACTCACAGAAGCACAGTACCTGGGCTATCACATCTGCTGAAGCCCAAAGACAAGAACATTGAGGCTGTGAAACACTACCCCAAACCCTCCATGAAAAGCAAGGTACATGCTTTATTGGGCTTGGCAGGATATTAAAGGAAATTTGTGCCTAACTTCTCCTCTATAGCCTCCCCTCTCTCAGATTTAACCAGGAAAGGCAAGCTGGACAAAGTCCAATGGACTACAGAAGTGGAGTGAGTCTTCTCAGCACTGAAAATGACCATCACCATTACTTTGAAACCTGGACTTCTCACAACCCTTCCTGATACTCACCGACACCTCTGAGACTGGCCTGGGTGCAGTCCTCTCCCAGGAGTTTGACAGAAACGAACACCCAGTTGTATACATGAGTAGAAAACTGATCCCTGCAGAATGGTGATACATCGTTGTAGAGCAAGAAACCCTGGCCATCAAATGGGTCATAGAAGAGCTACAGTATTATCTCACTGGTCATCATTTCACTCTTAAAACAGATCATGCCCCCTACAATGGATGGCGAAAGCAAAGGACTCCAACAACCGAATAACTCAATGATTTCTCTCTTTACAGAACCTCTCATTCCAGGTCTGACATCAAGCAGGGGTCCACCACAGAAACTCTGATGGCCTATCCAGGAGGGATGCACCCTGGGCTCAGTCCCCAACAACAGCAGGCTCAGGGGTGGGTGGGGGGTATTATGACAATGGAGGGCCGTCACAAGTGCTCCTTGTCATGCTGCCACAGTGGTGCTAAAGGAACAACACCCCACTCTCCTCAGAGCAGTGGTGCTGAAGAGACAGTGCTGTCACAGCACTATTGTTGGTAAACACCAGGCACCACTGGCAGAGGGGTGGGGACACCTAATGCAGCATGGCTAAAGCTTGCTAATTGCCATACTCACTCACCCTCCCCGAGGCATGGGGAGGATACAAAAGGATGCTCTCTTTGTCTGCTGACAAATTCCAGCTCTGACAGTGCTCACCAGTTTTCAGAATGAAGCAACTCTCCTCTCTGACACCTCCCCTAAACAGCAAGACCTCAACATTCTCCAAGGGATGTTTTCACTCTTCAACGGGAAGATTCACAGCACCTCATACCTTCACTCCCTTTTCTCCATTCCCTACCACCTTTGTAAACAAAAGAGCACTTGCGTTTTCTACCAAATCTCTGTCTCCTGAGTCTGTGTCCAAGTCCAAGCACAAGGGGGCACCACAACATCCATCATCTATAGCCACTTATCCTGTACAGGGTTGCAGGCAAGCTGGAGCCTATCCCAGCTGACTATGGGTGAGAGATGGGGTACACCCTGGACAAGTTGCCAGGTCATCGCAGGGCTGACACAGAGACAAACAAACATTCACAATCACACCTACAGTCAATTTAGAGCCACCAATTAGACTAACCTGCATGTCTTTGGACTGTGGAGGAAACCGGAATACCCAGAGAAAACCCACACAGACACGGAGAGAACATTTTACCGAATTGGATGGCTTTATTGGTGAGTTATGCCACCAAAAAAGAACTTTACAGCTGAGGAAGGCAAGGACATTAAAAAGTCACTTGACTTTCTGGCGGAAGAAGTTTCTGTTATTAAACAACAACAGAAAACCATCATGAACCTAGTGACAGAAGTGAAGTCGCTCAGGCTGCAGAACGCCACGGACTGGCATGTCGCTCACCTGGAAAGCAGAGTTGCTGAACTGGAACAGTACACCAGGATGAACGACGTCATCATCACTGGGATTCAGATTAAACCCCAGTCATATGCAAAATTGGTGACAAGGGAGGGAGAATCTGACAAACTGGGCAGCAACTCCGTGGAGCAACAAGTGTCGGCATTCCTACACTCAAAGGGAATCGATACTGATTGCAGCAACTTTGAGGCCTGCCACATTCTACCCAGGAGAGACAAGGAAAACACTGCCATCATCATGAGATCTATCAATCGGAAACATAAAGCTGCATTGCTGAAACAAGGAAGGAAACTGAAAAGGTTGAGCTGCGGCTGATAACCCGCTCCCATAAAAAGCAGATTATTACAGAAACGGAATGATTTCACATAATCTGGGGGACGCAGTGATCACTCCTTGCACCATGAGAGGCTCGATGACGCATGGGGGTGGAAGCCACACGGAAGCCCTTGAGCAGATAAGACCATTAGTCCACCCTAAGAACATCATGAAGATAGGAAATTGGAATGTAAGAATGCTGTACCAGAGTGGGAACATAGCACAGGCATCAAGAGAGATGAAGAAGAGAGGTATTGAAGTCATAGGAATCAGTGAGACACATTGGACGGGACAAGGGAAGATAGCACTGGAGGAAGGAGAAACCATCATATACTCTGGCAGAGAAGATAATAACCACAGAGATGGAGTAGGACTACTAATGTCCAAATTTGCAACAGGAACACTCATAGATTGGGCGCCAGTAAATGAACGAATAATTGTAGCCAGGTTCTCTTCCAAACATGTTAAATTGACCATTGTACATATATATGCACCAACAGAGGATGCGGAGGAGTTGGTAAAGGACGAATTCTACGAGAGACTGCAGGATGTGTTGAATGCTGAGAAGGAGCACGATTTGCTAGTTGTCACAGGTGACATGAACGCGAAGGTCGGCGAGGAAAACTGGGGCTATGAAAGAATCATGGGTAGGCATGGAATTGGAAGACAGAATGACAATGGAGAGAGTCTTTGCGAATTCTGTAACATGAACAAGTTAGTCATAACAGGGACTTTGTTTCCACATGGAGATGTACACAAAGCTACCTGGGTATCACGCGATGGGAAAACAAGAAATAAAATAGATCATGTGCTGATAAACAAGAAGTTCCACAACTCGGTAATTGATACCAGAGTTTATAGATCTGCAGACATTGGAAGTGATCACTATCTTGTATGCGCGAAAGTGAAGCTAAGACTAAGAAAACAACCAAAAGAACAGGGAAGTATAAGAACCAAGTATGACACCAACAAGTTGAAAGATGAAGCTGTTTTGAAAACATTTATTATCACCTTGCAGAATAGATATCAAGCATTGGAAGAAGAGACACCTAGTGTAGGAGAGGAGGACGAAATAGAAAGGGACTTCCAAGTAATGGAAGAGGCATACACGGGAGCAGCAGAAGAAGTATTAGGTCGGCCAAGGAAGAAAAGAAAGCCATGGATAACAGAAGAATCATGGGCGCTTGTAGATCAAAGAGAAGAGATAAATAAGAAGATTATAAGCATTCGCTCAGAGAGGGTCAAGAAACGGCTCAGAACAGAATATAAGGAAAAGAGTAGGGAGGTGAAGAGGAGCATAAGGAGCGACAAAAGAAAGTGGATGGATAGCATCGCAAATGAGGCAGAGGAGGCTGCAAGGAAACAACACATGAGAATGTTATACGGGCTGACAAAAGTGCTATGCAATGAAAGAACTAGAAGCAGCGCAGCAATCCTTGACAAGAGAGGTAATCTTATGAGTGGAAAGAAGGAAATACAGTCAAGGTGGACAGAGCACTTTAGGGAGGTACTGAACAGGGAAGAACCAACAGATCCAATAACAACGGAGGATGAATGCAAGTTTGAGCTCAGCAAAATAATTGAAGAAATTGCAGTCATCGAACCAATCCTGGGGGAAGTCAAAGCAGCAATTGAGCGATTGAAGAATGGGAAGTCTCCAGGAATCGACTATATAACAGCTGAATTGTTGAAGGCACACAAAGAATTCTCAGTGGAGAAAGTGCATCAGCTACTGGAGAAAGTATGGAAATATGAAAAGATCCCTGACAAATGGAAAAAGGGGCTGATTATCAAATTGCCAAAGAAGGGAAACCTCAAAGAATGTAAGAACTGGAGAGGAATAACTGCTTTCAGTGGTAGGCAAGATACTTGGAAGGATCGTTATAGACCGCATTCGGAATGGAGTTGATAACAGGCTGAGAAGTGAGCAAGCAGGATATCAGAAGGGCAGAGGAACAACAGACCAGATTTTCATATTACGAAACATCATTGAGCAAGCCAATGACTGCAAGCTAGCTTATATGTAAACTTCATAGACTTTGAGAAGGCATTTGATTCCATCCACCGCGAAAGCCTATGGTTAATCATGTGAAAATATGGGATCCCAGACAAGATTATAAGGATGGTGAGAGTGTTCTATGATGATTTCGAGTGTGCTGTAGAAGATCAGGCAGAAGCATGTGAGTGGTTCAACATCAAAACAGGTGTCAAACAAGGGTGTAACATGTCTGGATTCCTGTTCTTGATAGTAATGGACTGGGTAATGAGAAGGACTGTGGGAAATGGAGAGAATGGAATAATAAGAAGAAGCCTTTATTATTCATCACATACACACTTCAAGCACAGTGAAATTCATCCTCTGCATTTAACCCATCTGAAGCAGTGAACACACACACAGAGCAGTGGGCAGCCACACCAGAGCACAGTCAGGTACCACGCTCAAGGCCACCCCACATCAACCTAACTTACAGTCTTTGGATTGTAGGGGAAACCAGAGCACTCAGAGGAAACCCACACAGACAGAACATGTAAACTCCACACAGAAAGGCCCTCACCAGCCGCTGGGTTCAAACCCAGAACCTTCTTGCTATGAGGCAACCATGCTACTGTAACCACTACACCACCATGCCACCCACAACAAGCCAACCATACAAATGAACTGACAAAGTACAACTAAATAGAGAAAAATAAAACTCCAACAGCTAAGCCCATGCTAGACAGTACATAGCCTTGGTTGGTCGAGACTGTTACGCAGGTACACAGTGGGCAAGGAAACAGGGGAGAGGTGCAGCCTGAAGAGGCGAGTCTTAACTCTGCGCTTGAAGGTGGTCAGAGAGTCAGCAGTTCTGACATCAGTGGGAAAGTCATTCCACCAACGGGAATCCAAAACAGAGAGCAGTCTTGAGCAGGCTGGGCAAGAGCGGAGAGGACTGGGGATCAGATGACTAGTAGTAGCAAAGCATATAGGATCTGGCTGGCGTGTAGGGTCGAATCAGACTCTGGAGATATGCTGGCCCTAACCCCTTGACAACCAGGTTAACTAGCACCAATGTCTTAAATTTGATTTTGGCTGTTATAGGCAGGTTGGCATGGAGAAGGGTGATATGGGAAGAATGAGGGAGCTTGTAGACCAGGCGAGCTGCAGGGGTCTGATGGCAGATGAATGCATATCGCTAAACTCACACACTAAGGTGGTTATCAACTTCAGTATTCACAAACACGTCCATGTTTACATTAAGCTTTCAGTGCACTGACTTTTTGATGAACTTTCTACCAAAGCAAGCATTACCATTCTCAGCAGTTTGTGCTACAATAGCTCCTCTGTGGGATCAGACCAGTCAGAATAACCATTGCTCCCCAAATGCATCACTGAGCCTTGGGCACCCATGATCCTGTCACAAGTTCACCAGTTGACCTTCATTGGAGCACGTTTGTTTGGTCCTAACAATTGCAACCACGGAAGACCCCACAATACCTGCCTTTTTGGAGATGCTCTGACCCAGGCCTCTCGCCATCCCAATTTGGCCCTTGTCAAAGTCACTCAGGTCCTTACACAAGCCCATTTTTCCTGCTTTCAACACATCTTTGTGGACATTCTGAGGAGAGGGGTGAGCCTTTTTAAATCGACATAGAGGGCTACATTATATATAATTAAAAAAAACTATTTCAATATAAATCATGCATATTTATCAGAAAATATTTTAAAATAGACATTGAGATAATTACACAACTATCTTAAAAAATAGGCAATGAGATAGGCAACAGAATATCTCTAAATGGGTACAAGTGGTCACAAAAAGCACCCAGTACATTACTTTGTCACGAATCAATATCATGAGCTAAAAGTCTGAAGAGTATTACCCCTAATAATTTTGCCCAAAAGATCTTCAGAAGTTATTTATCTAGAAACAATTAAAACATCAGACAGCACCAGTGATTCAAACTCAGATTGCCCGATAAAAGTATTCAATGGAAGTAACCACTTGGCTATGCAAAGAAGGGCAAAGAAGCTCGACATCATATTTACCAAGTACTCTCAGCCAGGGTTTTCAATTATGAACAATAGACAATAATAATAAGGATAAAAACCTGATTCAGAAATGTAAAAATATTGGATAAATATGCTGACTCGAGCTGTGTCAGACTGCATTACATGTCAGTGTGTATTACATTTTTAATTCATACATAGA
>JAPEKN010000023.1:42891042-42901093 GCA_028877435.1 Cathorops dasycephalus
AGGGACACGGTCGAATGCCTTCTCCAGATCCACAAAGCACATGTGGACTGGTTGGGCAAACTCCCATGAACCCTCGATCACCCTATGAAGGGTATAGAGCTGGTCCAGTGTTCCACGACCAGGACAAAAACCGCATTGTTCGTCCTGGATCCGAGGTTCGACTATCGGCCGAATTCTCTTCTCCAGTACCCTGGAGTAAACCTTCTCTGAAAAAATCTCTCTGAAAAAGAAATCCTTAACTTGAACAATCATTCTCAAGATTATAATTATTATTATTATTATGCAGGCACATTTGCAGTGTAGATCAATCCTTCTAGTGAAGTTATAAGAACACAGTAAGAATACTACACGTGTACTAAGTAAGATGTTTGATGGGGGGGGGGGTTCAGTCTTGTTTCAAATTCTCATTTTCTTTCGTCACTCCCAATCTCATGACCGTGGGTAGGATGTGTCTCAGGTCAGACTGACATAGTGTGTGTGTGTGTGTGTGTGTGTGTGTGTGTGTGTGTCACACTCGTGTTGTTTTTCCTCCCTTTCTTTGCTAAATAAAGGATTTGTTCAATGTCATTTTTTCATATCCTCTTTTCTTCTCATTTTATGGTCTGTAAATGTAAAGTTTCTTGTATTCTCTGGATAATTATAACCATAAAACTTACTTTATTGTAAAACTGATTTTGCATTCTTCGTTCTTTCAATAAAACCAATCTTCATTCCAGTTCTTCCTATTTAACAACTTTTTTTTTCTAATAAGATCCAGTTAAGGATCGAGTTTGAATTGCAATATTTATTATTCAAAAAACACTTAATTTGGTACTTGATTGTCACTGTTATGCCAATGTGGTAAATAATTTTTCATATTTCAATCTGCACAGCATTAATACTTCAATAAACTACATTTTATAAGCATGTAAACATCATCTACAATAAACCCATAAAACTGTTGCACCTAGGTGGCAGTAATAATGCACAACTTTTGAATTTTACTGCTATACACAGGGCTGCAGTCAAGACAAATGAAAGACAAGTCCAAGACCAGGACTAGTTGAGATTGAGTCAAGACCAGTGTCTTAAGGGGGTTCAGGCAAAGTAAAAAAAAAAACATTAGTACATATGTAGTAGGCATGATTTCTGAAAATGAACTTTGAAAATGCATATTTTATGGAATAATAGCTAATCATGGTGCAAAATTATTTTACCATGTGATATAACACAAAGATCTCAGGCTTCACTTTCAAATGTATGAATGTTTAAATTTAGCTGATTATATTGTTAAAGTGTGGGGTGAGGAAAGTTGTATAATTGAAGCATAAAGGCTTGAAATGGGAAATGTAATGATTGATGATAAAACTAAAGTTAGATAACAAAATTAACAGCAAAAAAAGTCCTGAAACTAAACAGAAATGAAACCATAAAACACCAATGTTCAGTTTAAAAACATTATGCAGTTCACCCATGAAAATTGGCCAGCACTTCTCTTGCATCTGAAAGAATGTCATGGTTTACTCATAGCACAAAGTGTCAACAGTACAGGAAGTTGAAAACCATGTTAGCAGCAAAGGAGGAAGCTACACGTTGGGCAATAATTAGTAGATACAGCACCACAAGAGCCTTTAACAACTAGCATCTTTACTTTGCGCTAGGACATGTAGAAGTGAACAGTTTCCTGATAAACATCTATCGAAGACATTTGGGGTAAGTAGCAGCATCGTTTCCTTAAAGAGCTTTCAAGAACATATGTTTACTGATAGAACATTATAGTAGTTTTATGTGAATCTCTAGATCAATTTCTATAGCTGTAAATATTAGCTTATATCTTACATTTTGACATATAATGTATAACTACAAAATCTCAATAAATGCTTCATACCATGACATTTTATGAAATGGAGTTTGTGTCTGAAATTACAAGCCAGCAATGCAGAACTTTCACAAATTCATTCTTTAATTTGAGCGTTTATGTTGATGCAGTGAATGTCAGGAAAGTCCTTTTTCCTAAATGATGTCTGCTTTGATGTAAGCTTTGTTTTAGCATTAAGAAAGATCCTAATTATTGACTTGCGTATAGCAAATTGTTTAAAATGTGATACATGTATTGCTTTAATGATTTTAATGACTTAAAGATGGAATTTAGGCAGGATTGTACATCATTTGCTGTCTACCACCAGTGTAGCTACAATGTCATACATCTAAAAAAAATTAGAGTAGCAATGGTCATTTTTCTTTATCTAGCAATGCCAATATGACATTAATGTAACATGGAAACACCATGTTGATGAATATGAGAAAATATGATTCATATTGATTATTGCATAGCATAATTCAACATTGTCTTAAAAATTTTAGACAATATTCCAGCCAAAAATAAATTCATTTTATCAGAACACAAATTTAGCAAAGCAGAAATGCTTCAAAGTAAGTAAACCTAAGCATCAGGGGCCCTTAACATCACCTAACACCAACCCCCACACATAGCTTACATTTCTATTGCTTTGCACGCATTAGAAGAATGAGTCATAAACTTAACCTTCAACACTCACTGGTTTCCATTTGAAGCTTAGTCTTATAATGCATTATTAAAGGAACCTCTGAGTAGGCACACCTATTTTTATGTGATTACAGTGCAAAGTGTGAAGAATCATGTCAAGTGGAAAGCCTAAGAAGAGCCAGAAGTTTGGTTCCTCTCGGCGTCACAGAAATCATAACAGAAATACTGAAGAAAAAGGAAATGATGATGGAGTCCCAGACCCTGGAATTGAGGAGCTTGACAATAAGCAAAATCAATTTCACACACTTTCTGAAAACCAAGCATCTAATGAGTCTTCACTGCTTCATTGTGATCAGCCAGTTACAGCTTGCACCAACCCAAACACTTCAGTCTTCGATCCTTCTCCTCAGCCACAATTACAGGATTTAAAGGATCTATTGGCACAAGGTGAAGCAACAATTAAGAAAAGAAAAATGGGATCAACTCGTATGAGCCACAGAAACCTTAAATTTGAAGGAATTTATGAGGATGAACCAGAGCACAGGGTACAGCTAAAGGAAGGTGTTAGTGATGAGCAAGGAGTGACTGTAGAGGCAGCCATAAAAAAGGATGGGGACAAAGAAGACCAAACAAATCTATCAGATTGTGCACCCAGTCAGTCTTCAGAAAATGAAAACTCCAACCAACAAGGGAAGTATTTGGCCCTTGGGACCATCATACATAATGAAGATAATCACAAAAATGATGAACGGGAACATTTAGCAGCAGCAGCCCTACAAAACAAACCCATGGGCATCTCTTCTTCCAAAATAAAACAATCCAAGGAGGCAGAATTCAGTCAAGATTTAATACAGACCTCACTTGATTTCAATATTGTCACACCAACCGAATGTAATGTGCCACTACAGGAATTAGATGAATCTTTGAAAATATGTCATCAAATGGACACTTTCAGTGAGCCAGTATCCTCCTTACCAAACAGCACAGGCCAGATATGCAGGATCGATACTATTTCCACACCTCTTAATGGAAACAGAGAAGAGGGACAGGATGTTCAGATGTCTCTGAATAACCTAATACACAATGATAAGCCACATATGGCAGGGCACACTGTGCTCAAAACAGTGGATGATCAATCCAGTTTACATTCTATCATTAGAGACAAACAAGAAGATAAACATGAAAGAGAAGATGTAGATACACTGGAAGGTTGCAGCGCAGAAGATATAGGACAAGATGAACTTACTGGAGTACAAGCAGTCTCTTTGATAAATGAACATGAGCATGTGACTCAAGATGACAAAGTGCCTACAGTTATTTGCCAAAATGTTAGTACTGAAGGCAGCACAGAAGATGAAAACACAATTGACCATTGCCTTGACCATAAGGATGACACCTTAAAGCTAAATAAGGAGAGCATTTGCAAGTCTAAAAGTACAGAATTCAGAGAGGACATTGATGAGTATGAGGAGGTAAGTGTGGTTGGGGATAGAACAGACAATAATTCAGATGAAGGGGTAGCTGCAACAAGCTTAACCCAAGCAGTGGAGCCAGATAGAAGCATCATTTCACCCCTAAAAGTGAAAGATCAAGAAGTAGGAACATTAGATCAATTATTTTCATATGAATCCCAATTCCATGGTGACAGTGAAATTAAATGTTACAGAGAACAACACTATGATCGTTCTGAGGCCAGCTGTTTGACAGGGGAAAACAGTGTAGATGAGAACATAGCTAAAAGAGAGGTGGGCATGAGTTATGATGAAGAAGAAAAATATAAAGAGATAAGAACAGAGAGAGAGGTTGAGAAAGATGAGATGCAACCTACAACTTCAGATCAGTTGTTATTTTCGAAAGCAAGTTCAACAAATATGTTAGATTTTGTCACTGAATCTAGACTAATTCCTGTTGAAACACTGTATGGGGAAACAGAAACCAACAGCCAGACACGCAACCTTCAACATAACAATCCAGGGGAATTTCCAACTGAATTGGAGATGCAGTCAAAGGAAGGAGTTTGTTCTGATCAAATGCTTGACAAAGTAATCAAATATAAATCTGAGTTTTTAGACACAGAAACCAAGGTTATTGAGGAGGACAATGATGACATAGAGGAAAATATAAATGCTGGTTCCACAGAAGGTTTTACCAAGGAAGAATTAATAAGAATGGATGATGATAAGGATGGCATGCCTACATTGATGAATGAGCATGAAATGGCATCAGTGATCACAAATGTACAAGACTATGCTTTTCCAGACCAGGCAGCCATGATAATCAAAGAACATGGTATTGAGAGTCCTGATGTAGGAAGTGATAGCCCAGGTCATGCTTATCCTACAAGTGACCCAGTGGAGCTCATTCCTGAAACACAAGTCAAATTAGACATGCAGGTGTATAATGCCACAGCTGTACCTGATCAGAAGCAAAACATGTCTGAAGAATGTCTAGTAAATCCAACAAACAGAGAATCAGAAGCTGAGCAATTTAAAAGCACATCTCCAATTGTTTACATACAGGAATCAAGACTGGGTCAGGATGATGTAGTAGCAGAAAATGTGAGACTTAGCCCCTCTGAGGAAAAACAGTTTGATTCAACTAGACTTATCTCAGGAGGTGACCAGAAAGACAGTTTTAAAACAATGAAGGAAGCCATGCAGGTACAAAGCTTAGAAAAAAGTACACCAATCTCAGAGGATGGAACACTCAACTTCACTCCTGAAACATGTTATCCTCAGTCCTCAGAGTCACAGAATTTCATGGAACCTGAAGCAGAAAAAATAGATGAAAATATGATTAAAACTGTTGCTGAAAATGAGAAAACAAATACTTCACAAGAATATAATGAAACACCTCAGCACATCTCAACAGGAGTTGTCAACACAAATCAAGAATGTAGTGTACTTGACAGAGAGGATGAAGAAACAGTCATGGTACAAAATATTTGTGGTGGGATGGATACCACACATTTAGTCTTATCTGATGTAGCTGAACAGCTGCTTGATACCGAGGTCTTCAAAATGCAAAGCAGATCAGAAGTGGCTGAAAGTATAGTACAAAATGAACAAGCAACATGGGACGGACACAATGATAGTCAAACCATATCACTAGAAGACCCTCATCAGAATACTTCTCCCGATTTGAAATTAGGACAGTCCAAATCATCAGAATATACTGAGTTTGTTACTGTTACAATAAATACTGATCACCTCATGACTTCTGCTGAGCCTATGGATGCAGCTGGAATAGCTCAACAGCCAGGGGCAAACGTCCTACAAGCTACCATGACTCCTATTCAAGAAGAAGCCAATACACTGAATAGCACAAACAGTAGCAGAGGAAAAATGGGATCAATATGTAGGGCTCTGGGAGAAAAAGATGAAGAGGAGGATATGTATGGAGAGGAGCAAGATGTAGCTTTTACAGGTAGAGCTACAATATTAGGCCCAGAAAATGGAGTTATTAAGGAGGAGAAAAATGATAAAAGAGAAGAGATAAATGCTGGTCTGACAGAAAATAGTATAGTGGAAGACCTAGCAAAATGCTCACAACAATATATGTATTCTGAATTATCCTCTGAAACTACTATTGAACATCCACCACCTGCAACAGAGCATCCTGATATCAAGGAAGATGATGGAAATAGCACAGAGAATGTGAAAAATAGAAGTGCAGAAATCCATCTGCAAACTCAAACTAAGAAAAAGAAGAAATTTGGATCAACACGGAGATCGCATGGAAGACACCAACCAAATGCTGAAGGAGAAGAAGGAGAACGGAAAGATCTGGAAAATACACCAAAAAATGGACATCAAATCATAACTAAAGCTGCCACTTCAAACCTGCTCACTGAACCACAGAATGCTATGAGTGAGGGGTCACTTAATGTCCATGATTCACCAGAGACAGTTGAACAAAAACAGATCACTAAATCAGAAGTTGAATTCGTGTCTGAAGTGATTGATGCACCACCTGCCATATTATCAAATGAAGTTGATCCGATTCACAGTGTGGTCTCTGATGATATAAGCAATGCAGAAGGACTGACCGATATTATGATGGCGCAAAATGAGGCCGAGCCCATAAACATAAAAGAAAAAGAATACATGCAGGAACAAAACATGGACCAAAAAGGTACCAACAGTGAGGATATTGAGGAAGAGATTCATGATGCAAAGGAAGAAATAAATACTGGTCCTACAGAAAAGCTTACTACCACAGAGTACATTACAACAGTACGCTCACAACAATATATGCATTCTGAATTATCCTCTCAAACTACTATTAAACATCCATCACATGCAACAGAGCACCCTGATATCAAGGAAGATGATGGAAATAGCATAGAGAATGTGGAAAATAGAAATGCAGAAATCCATCTGCAAACTCAAACTAAGAAAAAGAAGTTTGGATCAACACGGAGATCGCAAGGAAGACACCAACCACATGCTGTAGGAGAAGAAGGAGAACGTAAAGATCTGGAAAATACACCAGAAAGTGGACATCAAATCACAACTGAAGCTGCCACTTCAAACCTGCTCACTGAACCACAGAATGCTATGAGTGAGGGGTCACTTGACATCCATGATTCACCAGAGACAGTTGAACAAAAACAGATAACTAAATCAGAAGTTGAATTCGTGTCTGAAGTGAGTGATGCACCACCTGCCATATTATCAAATGAAGTTGATCCAATTCACAGTGTGGTCTCTGATGATGTAAGCAATGCAGAAGGACTGACCGATATGATAAAGCAAAATGAGTTCGAGCCCATAAACATAAAAGAAAAAGAAAACATGGACCAAAAAGGTACCAACACTGAGGTAACTGATGAAGGGACTAATGACACAAAGGAAGAAATAAATGCTGGTCCTACAGAAAAGTTTACTACCACAGATGATATTACAACAGTATGTTCACAACAATATACGCTTTGTGAGTTGTCCTCTCAAGCTACTGATCTGGGTTTAACTACAATCGAATATCCGTCACCTGCAACAGAGCATTCTGATTTCAAGGAAGATGATGGAAATAGCATAGAGAATGTGGAAAACAGAAATGCAGAAATCCATCTGCAAACTCAAACTAAGAAAAAGAAGAAGTTTGGATCAACACGGAGACTGCATGGAAGACACCAACCACATGCTGTAGAAGAGGAAGGAGAATTGAAAGATCTGGAAAATACACAAAAAATACAAGTCATAGATCAATCAGCTAGTATAAACTTGCTTACTGAGCCACAGAATGGTATAAGTGAGTTGTCACTTGATATCCTTGAACCAACCTTGAGCACCGAGCAAGATATGGAGTGTTCTGAAAATGAAAGTGCCAGTCAAGTAGCATATCCTACCCATGGTCCAGTGGAAGTAATTCATGAGATACAAGGTAGATCAGACATCCCAAATGTATATGAACATTGCAACACACTGTCTGAAGAACATCTAGAGAATCCAAAAAACAGAGAATCAAAATCAGAGGAATGTGAAAGCACATGCCCAGCTCTTCACATACAGGAATTAAAATTGGCTCCAGACGATAAGGCAACACAGAATTCAGGAAATTCTGGGAGAAGGAAGAAGATAGGTTCAACTCGAAGGAGTCTTCGAGTGATAAAAGAAAAAGAAAACACCCAGGAAGAAACAACAGAAGAAAGTACACCAACCTCAGAAAAAGATCATGTTCAAAAAGGGACATTCAACATAACTACCGAAATATCTCACCAGTCCATGCAAACGCATTCTGAGCCATTAAATATTGTAGACCCTGAAGCAGAGAAAATTGGTTCAACTTGCAACAACCTTGAGGAAGGACAGAGTAAACAGGAAGCATTGCAAAACACTAAAGACACAAACCCAAGATATGCTGGAGACATTGACAGAGAATATTTAAAATTAGTAGAAAAAGAAGAAGTGGTTAACCCTGATTCTGACATTTGTGGAGCAAAGACAAGAGTACAAGAGTATGAACCACAAATTCACAGGAAACTTGTTCAGTCAGAAGGCTCCCTTCTTAGTGAGATAGAGTTTTACCTGAATAAAAGTTTTGAAGGTACCCTAAATACTACAATTCTTAACCCTGATATAGCAGAACTCTCAGAACCAATATCTGAGGAATCTCTTCAGCTACCATCATCTCAAAACCCTCAAATTGATATGCAACCAAGCTCCCCAGCAAGAAGGAGAAAAATGGGGTCAAGTCGCAAGATGTCCAGAAACATGCACGGAAAAAAAATATCCAATGAGGACAGAGGGTCTGAACAGGAAAAAGAGAATTTGGATAATGCTAAAAATAGCGAACCTAAAAGAGAGGCAAAGACAGTTAAGGAAACTGTCATGACAGAAGGCACAGAAGACATGAAAGAATCTGTTGAACTCGTATCTGAAGTCCAAGTTCTCTCTCGTATAAATGATGGTAGTAAACAATCCACAGGGCAACCGCTTCCAGAATGTAGGCGAAAGTTTGGGTCCAGACGCTCAGCGAAGGGAAGCAGTGGCCTGGGTGCATTTACACATGGGGATTATGAGAGCGACCTGAAAAAAACAGATGTTCAAGTGACTAATGATGACTTAAGGGTATGCATGTAATATCTCTCTTAATTTGTTGAAGATTGTAATTTCATCATTTTGCTTATTTATAAATGTATTTTCTTGTCTGCATTGTATTTGTCTGAATTTAAAACAGCCTGTATTTCACAGGTCTCTGATGCATATTTAACCTCAGAATCAGAAAGTACACCAATCTCTCACCCAGTCTCTGAGCCAAGGTATAGATGAAAATGCTCTGGCATTTGTTTTCTCATCATCAACTACATTTCCAAATGTTTTAACTCTCATCAAACTCTCCTGACTCTGGCTGTTATGCACATTATGGATATTGCTCAATCATCTGAATTACACACATGGCAGAGACTGCCATTATCTTTGTATGCTTTCTGTATTGTTTTTCTTCTCCAGGCCAGGAATTGAAGAGGTTAGAACAACTGTTGTGAAAGATACAAATGCACCATGTGTTGTAAGCACCAGAGGAAGACCTAAGATAGACTTTGAGCAATGGAATGAGCAACGTGAGTGCAGAAATTAAGGTCCTGCAAAAAAAAAAGTAGTTGAAGCTCTGGAGGTTGGGGTAGGAAATTGTGTTGAACAACCTGTAGCAACCTAATCCTTCTTGTGCAGTTCCAGATTTTGGACAAGCAGTGTATAATGTTGTGATGGTGGGAAACAGTAATGTGGGCAAGACATCCTTCATAAAACGTTTACAGAGTGGACATTTCATCACAGACTACAGTGCTACTATAGGTGAGTCTGAAGATTTTGTTTAAATGCCTCGTATCAATTATCCATAGGTCCAAAACTATGAGCATTTAAGTGTGTGTGTGTGTGTGTGTGTGTGTGTGTGTGTGTCTGTCTGTCTTTACGTATTCAGGTGTTGACACCTTTGTCCAGACTATTACATTTGGTAATAGAACTGTTAAACTGTATGTGTGGGACACTGCAGGTCAGGAAAGGTAAGATAACAAGTGACAAAGAATTTATATATGAGTAATCAAAAATGTCCAGTGCTTTTTTT
>JAPEKN010000023.1:64038631-64049315 GCA_028877435.1 Cathorops dasycephalus
AGGAATTCCTTCTCCCCTGAACTCACTTCCTGGTTTTCACTGCTGCTTATTTAAAGGCCATTCTCAGACTCTGTTTTGGCCAGAAAGTCTCATTTGCTTCTCTAGCCATTTCTGTGCCTCTCTTGTGCCTCATGGGTTTGGTCTCTAGTGATTTTCTCTTGTCTATGGTTTTTGCACTAAGGGTCATTTCTGGTTCATGGTTTTTGCACTAAGGGTTATTTCTGGTTCATGGTTTTTGCACTAAGGGTTATTTCTGATTCCTGGTTCTTTGCACTAAGGGTCTTTTCTTGTTTATGTTTTTTTGTGCTAGTGTTTTTGTCTTTGCCTGTCTCATGTTTTTGTCAAGTTGGTTGTTCTCATTTTGCCTGGACTATTTTTGCCATTTGTTTTTCATCCTGTTTGTTTATCTTTTGCCACACCCTTTCTTCCCTGTATTAAGTCATCTTATTTATTGGAATACTGTCTGTGTTCTGTTTTTTGATCCAATCTTCACCAAACCTCCACCAGCCCTAACAGTACATTCTGGCCAACATGGATCCAGCGGAACTCGCCCATCTGAGAATGGCCATCCAGCAACAAGGAACTGTCCTCAGGACCCACCAACAAGACCTACATCAAATTACCCAGAACCTTGCCACCCTGTCCAACGCACTCAACCTTCTCACCATGCAGATGCAGTGCTGTCAAGCCATGCCTACCCCTGCTCAGCCATCTCCTACTTCAGCTCCTGCCACCACCTTTCTCCATGAACTGAGACTTCCAGCACCTCAGCCCTACAATGGAGAACCAGGTACTTGTAGATTGTATTTGTCTCAATGTTCATTGATCCTAGAACTGCAATCTCTGGCCTTCCCCACAGAATGCTCCCGGGTAGCATATACAATAATGCTCCTTACCGGCAAGGCCAAAGAGTGGGGAACTGTAGTCTGGGATGCCAGTGCACCCTTTTGTTCCAGTTTCAAGGATTTCTCCGAGGAGATGAGGTGAACTTTCATCTCACAAATGACACAAATGAGTCAAATGAGTCTGATGACCATGTGTCAGAAACATAGATAGGTAAGACATTTTTTCCTTTATATTAGTCTGTCTATTTATATTAGTCTGTGTCATTTTCCCTACTTGTGTCTTTGTGTATGTGTGCTATTTATATGTACCCATACCTGACTGTAAGACAAGTTTCCCTTTGGGACAATAAATTTAAACTGAACTTTCGACCGCTCTCTGTTCGGCCGGGAGGTGGTATCGCAGGAACTGCCGTCAGACCTATCCAGCCTCATGGACCTCACCAACCACATCAATGCTCAGATCCAGCAACAGAGGAGAGAGAAGAACCACCCAGATTCACCTCCTCTCCACCCCCCGCCACGTCTGTTGAACCCATGCAGGTAGACCGGGTTTGGGTGTCAGCGGAGGAATGACATCGCTAGCAGAGCATGGGGGCCTGCTTCTACTGCAGTCAGCTGGGACACATCTGCCAAGCCTGCCCGCTAAAAGGACAAGCCCACCAGTGAATCAAGGGGCCCTGGAGGGCAACGCTTGGAACCAATCCCTCGCTAATTGTCCATTACTTCTTTTCATCAGTATCTGTGACAACCAGCATCACCACCTCCAGGTCCTCATTGACTCAGGGGTGGACAGGAACCTGATCTGCTCTGCCACTGCCAAGCATCTGGGAATCCTGCTACTTGCTCTTGACTGTCCTGACACTCAATGGCACTGGCTTGACCAGCATCACCCACCTTACCGCCCCGCTCACCCTAAGGATTTCCGGTAACCACTCAGAAACCATCCAGCTTCACATCATGAACAACCCCCACGTACCCACTGTCCTAGGATTACCATGGTTAAAGCAGCACAATCCCCACCTTAACTGGACTAATAACACCATCCTAGGCTGGAGTTCTTCCTGCCTGGCCTCTTGTCTGAACTCCGCTCTGCCTCCTGCCAAACCACCACAGCCCTCAGCCAGTGAATTTCCTGACCCCTCTCATGTGCCTCTGGAATATCTGGACCTTAAACTAGTTTTCAGTAAGACCCGAACAGTGTCCCTCCCTCCTCACAGAGCCTACAACTGTTGTATTGACCTCCTGCCCTGTACAGCACCACCCAAGGGACGCCTCTACTCTCTTTCTCCTGCCGAAAGACAAGCCATGGAAAAGGATATCACTGAATCACTGGCAGCTGGGATCATCTGGCCTTCATCCTCCCCAGCAAAGGTGGGGTTCTTCGTCAAAAAGAAGGACAAGTCACTCTGCCCCTGCATTGACTATCGGGGTTTCAACACTATCGTGGTCAAGAACCACTACCCACTACCGCTCATGACCATGGCCTTTGAACTACTTCAGGGAGCCAAGGTATTCACCAAGCTAGATCTATGCAATGCATACCATCTCGTCAGGATCAGGGAGGGGGACAAGTGGAAGACAGCCTTTAACACCACCACTGGTCACTACGAGTAACTCATGGTCCCTTTCGGCCTGACCAATGTGTCTTCCAGGCACTCATTAATGACGTCTTAAGGGACTTCCTAAACATCTTCATTTTCGTGTACCTGGATGACATCCTGATCTTCTCCTGCTCCCTGGAGGAACATCGGGGTCACATCTGGCAGGTCCTCCAGTGCCTGCTAGAGAACAAGTTGTTCATCAAGGCAGAAAAGAGCAAATTTCACCAGAGCTCTGTCTCATTTCTGGGATTCATCATCTCCCTGGCAAGGATCCAGATGGACCCCCTCAAGCTTGAGGCAGTTGCCGAGTGGCCCACCCCATCTTTGAGACGAGAGCTCCAGCACTTCCTAGGATTTGTCAATTTCTACAGGTGCTTCATTCGCATCTTCAGCAAGGTGGCCGGACCTCTCTCAGCCCTGACTTTGGCCAAGACCCAATTCAAGTGGGGGGAGGAAGCAGAGAAAGCCATTTCCATGCTCAAGCACAGGTTTACCACAGCACCCATTCTCACCATACCCGATCCTACCAAGTAGTTTATTGTCAAGGTCAACACTTCCAAGTCAGGGGTCGGAGCTATACTATCCCAGAGGGACAGTGATGAAAGGGTTCACCCATGATCCTTCTTCTCCCGCCGGCTATCCCCAGCTGAATGGAATTGCAACATCGGCGACCGAGAACTACTGGCTGTTAAACTAGCCATGGAGGAGTGGAGGCACTGGCTTGAGGGGTTGGAGCTCCCCTTCCTAGTCTGGACTGACCATTAGAATCTGGAGTATCTCAGACTGGCACTACCAGCAGACTCCTCACCTGGGCACACGCATCTCCCGCCACTGGATATCCAGGCAGTCAACACACACACACACCAATTGTTAAGGAACAAGTACTGATGGGAGAACATGCTCACGTAAATCAACCAGTTCATTGCTTCGTGTTCCAAATGTGCTCAAGCGAAGGTTTCAAGAACGCCCCCCCCTGCCAGCAAATTATGTCCTCTACTGATTCCTCAAAGACCCTGGTCACATCTAGCAATTGGCTTTATCACAGATCTCCCTCCCTCTCAAGGCAACGCCACTGTAATGGTAACCATCAACTGATTTTCAAAGGCATTGAAACTCATCCTGTTGCCAGACATCCTCACAGCCTCTCAGACTGCAGAGCTTTATTTCAACAAGTCTTCAGGTACTATGACATCCCCAAGGATATAGTCAGTGACTGGGGATCCCAATTAATTTCATGTTTTTGGACAAGCTTCATGGAGAGGTTGGGAGTATCCATAAGTCTCGTGTCCAGCGATCACCCTCAGTCAAACAGCCAAGTAGAGAAAGCAAATCAGGAGATTGGTTGTTTCTTGAGGACCTACTGCATGCATAACCAGGGGGACTGGGCACACTTCCTTCCTTGGGCCAAGTATGCACAGAACTTGTTTAAACACTCAGCTACCCAGTTAACACTGTTTCAGTGCATACTCGGCTACCAACCACCCTTGTTTCCCTGGGACAACACACGCAGCCAGGTACTGCGTGATCGATGACTGGTTCACATGCAGTCAAACCATCTGGGAGGAGGTCCATCAGTGTCTAGAATCAGTCTGCACCAAGTACAAAGAATATGTGGATAAGCATAGAGGAGAGACTCCGAACTTTTCCTCTGGTGACAGAGTATGGGTGGCCACTAAGAACCGGAGAGAATCCAACACCTGTAGAAATCTCCAGCCACGCTACATTGGGCCATTTAAGGTTTTGCGCCGCATTAATGAAATATCATACTGTCTTGAACTTCCCCCTCACAGCTGAGTATCTCCTACCTTCCATGTATCACACTTGAAACCTGCTATCCCGGGGCTCCTTGCCAGCAACACACCAGTCCTGGAACACCCTACACTCAATCTAGAGGGAGAGCCCATCTACCAGGTAAATAAGATCCTTGACTCAAGACAAAAAGGAGGCCAAGTTGAGTACCTGGTAGATTGGGAAGGATATGGACCCAAGGAACAAAGTTGGGTCAGGGCCAAGGACATTCTTAACTCACTTCTAAAACAAGAGTTTCATGCCCAACATCCTAACAAACCAGCAACCAGAGGTAGGGGTCATCCAAGAAAGAATGTAGCTCCCGGAGGTAGCTCCTTGGGGGGATTCTGTCAGTAAACCTGTTGAGAAAGAACAAACTACAAACATGGACACTCTGAACTACAGTTCCCAAGACACACAGTGCCCTCTGTCTCCAGCCTACTGAAACTCAGCTGTCTTTCATTTCCTTAATCACCTGTCCCTCTATTTAAGCTCCCCAAACAAACACACTAGTGTGAAGTATTGTTTTGCCTGCTCAGTACACAGCAAGCCTTGGTTCTGCTGCCTGCTTCTTGTAATTCTGACCCTTTTGTGTTATCTCTCACATTTTCACTCTTTGCCTTATCTTCCCTGTGTTGTTCGCCAATCGCTTGATCCTTGCTTGTTTACCAACTCTGATTCTTGTCTCTCATCTTGGCTTTGCTGTCAATCTGCACTCCGCTCTCCTCCACACATACATCTGTAACTGCCAACATTCTAACAGGATACTTTGCCGAACATGGATGTAGCGGAGGATACTAAGCCGACTGCTTTGAATGCGCGGGGCGTTTACTTGGAGAACATCAACAGATGCTCTCTGGCCTCAACACTCAGATGACACAACTCACAACTGTGATGTCGCAGGCCCTCCTAGCATGTCCCGAGTCTCCTCCCAGTCCTGCGCTACAACTCCCCATGCTGGAGAAGTTCACCAGAGATGCCATTGCATGTAAAGGATTTTTGCTTCAATGTTATATGTATTTTGCCACCATGCCAAATCTATCTGATGAGCACAAAATCGTTAAGTTTCTATCCTTGCTCACTGGCAAAGCACTCCACTGGGCAACTGCCATTTGGAACAAAGGCGGTGAGCAAACTAAGTCATATGAGCAGTTCTTCTCCCTATTTAAGAGTTTTTGACCATGAACCAGAGAGGATTGAGGTTGTGGAGAGTCTACTCACCAGTTCTCAAGGGTCTTGAAGTGTTGCTGAATATGCCCTGGACTTCAGCTCTTAAAGCAGTTTTTTGCCAAGGTCTGCACCCTGAGATCATCAGTGAACTGGCCTGTAGAGATGAGAGCCTCATTCTGGACTCCCTCATGGACCTAGCTATTTGTCTCGACCAACTGTTAAAGCACTGACCCTCTATCCACGAAAGTACCAAGTCTGTTCAGCCGTCTGAGGACAGCTCACCCATGGAGGTTTCACGCACTAGGTTAACCCGTGCTGAGCATGCTAGATGATGGAAGGAGGGTTTTTGCTTCTACTGAAGGAGCTCCGAACATAACATCCAGCACTGCCCGGTCTGACCAGCCTGTGCAGCCTCAGCACAAACACCAGCAAGATCTATGAATCTGGTGAGAGAATTCAACTCAAAATCCTTTAATATTCCAGTTTTATTAAAGGTGGTGTCCTCCACATACATCCTTTCTGCTTTTGTTGATTCAGGGGCAGAGGGGAGCTTTATCAGCAGTACCATTGTACAGAAGCTCAACCTGCCTACCACCCCTCTGCACAGTGCACTCAGCATTAGGACCATCAATGGAGGACCCATAGGTGACGGGCTCCTCACCACACATATCCATCCAGTTCAGATTCAAGTAGGAGCATTGCACAAAATTATTTTCACTGTATGTGACCACAACTGTTGATCATGACATTCTTGGATATCCCTGGCTACAGCTGCACGACCCTCTGATTTCATGGCAAAGTAAGGAAATTCTTCAGTGGTCACCCACATGCTTCCAGAGCTGTCTCCCTCATCCTCAGGTCAAAGTATCTTCCACCTCAGTGGAAAGTCCTCAACCAGACTCCATGGACAACATTCCTGACTGTTATCAGGACCTTTTGGAGGCCTTCAGTAAGGGGAAGGCCTGCGGGCTACCACCACACTGGTCATATGACTGCGCGATTGACCTACTGCTAGGTATGTCACCACTACATGGTCGTATTTATTCTCTATCCCAGAAAGAACATGTTGCCATGGAGGAGTATATTCAGAAGGCCCTCAAACAAGGATATATCCACCCTTCCAAGTTTCCCACATCTGCTGGTTTCTTTTTTTGTGGAGAAACGAGGAGGTGGACTAAGGCCTTGCATCGAATACAGAGGTTTAAACCAGGTCACCATAAAATACCCTTATCCTCTTCCCCTGGTTCCAGTGGCTCTGGAGCAAATCAGATCTGCGAGGATCTTTTCTAAGCTTAACCTGCAAGTGCATATAATCTGATCAGGATAAAGAAGGGTGATGAGTGGAAAACAGCCTTCATCACTACCTCGGGGCACTTCAAGTACCTTATGGTCTTCCTTCAGCACCCAGCATGTTCCAATGCCTTATCAATGATGTGCTACAGGACATGCTGGGTAAATATGCCATCACTTACACTGATGATATCCTGATCTACACCTCAGATGTCCAAAGTCACAAGGAACATGTCAGAACAGTTCTCAAGTGTCTATTGGAAAACAATCTCTACGTAAAGGCTGAAAAATGTGAGTTTCATCAAAGTAAAATCTCCTTCTTGGATTTATCATCAGGGCAGAAGGAGTAAGTATGGACTCATCTAAGGTATCAGCTGTCACTTCCTGGCTGACACCCAAATCCATAAAGGACCTTCAATATTTCTTGGGCTTTGCAAACTTCTACTGCCGGTTCATTTGAGGTTACAGCAGTCTGGCAGCTCCCTTAACAGTAATGCTGAAGAAGGGTCCCAAGTGCCTACAGTGGAACCCAGTGGCAGAAGAAGCCTTTAGTCAGCTCAAGCTTGCTTTCACTTTGGCCTCCATACTCTAGCATCCTGACCCTACTAAGCCATTCATCGTAGAAGTGGATGTGTCTGATACTGGAGTAGGGGCCATCCTTTCCCAATGCTTTGGGGAGAAACAAAAGCTACACCCAGTAGCTTTCTTTTTGAAGAAACTATCTTCAGCAGAAAGGAATTATGATGTGGGGAACAGAGAACTGCTTGCCATTAAACTAGCCCTCAAGGAGTGGTAGCATTGGTTAGAGGGAGCTACTCACCCCTTCATAATCCTCACAGATCACAAGAACCTAGAATATCTCAGGAAAGCCAAAAGGTGAAATCCACGTCAGGCCAGGTGGGCATTATTTTTCACCCAATTTGACTTCACAATTTCATTCTGTCCAGGTTCCAAGAATACCAAAGCAGATGCTCTATCCAGGGCTTTCAGTCCATCCCACCAAGATTCAGTTTCTCATCCTACCCTCCCACCACAGTGTTTTGTATGATCCATCACCTGGGAACTGGACAAGGAAATAAGGAAGTCACAGCCTCAAACTTGTCCCATTCATTTCCCACCTGGTCTTCTCTACATACTCAAGCATCTTCACAGCAGACTCATCACCTGGGTGCACACATCTCCCATCTCTCTAACTGGGCATTCGGGCAGTTAACGCACACACCAAATGTTAAAGAACAAGTACTGGTGGGAGAACATGCTCATGGAAATCAACCAGTTCATTGCTTCATGTTCTGAATGTGCCCAAGTGAAGGTTCCTCAGAATTTTAATCACCTTTTGACCTCCAAGAATTGATAATTCAGCAACTCAGTAATTCAGATATAAATTTCATTAACAAAAAGTAGCTTAGATCCCTTTTGCTCTTTACTTTTAGTCAGGAGGGAGTATAGAGTGTTTCTGCAGAATTAAAGAGATGTGGGATTTGATATGTATAAGCTAATAATGAGCAGAGGAACGCTGTCACACTGCCATATGGTGGAGGAAAACAGCAGCTTTCTGTGAGTGTCAGGTATTAGCCTATATGTAAATATGAACTAAATTAATCAATGCAGTAATGTGCCAACTTTTATTTTTTCCTCATGTACAAACTTCTCCTAGGTAACTGTTTCAGTTGCATTTTAATTAAGAAAATAAGAATGGAAGGTTAACCCTGTAAACTCCATCTTTAATATTCAGTTATTCACCTGAAACCATACTATTCCATATGTGCTATGAATTCTTTAGTAACTACACCAAACCTAGTAAGATGATCTAGCGAGTGTGTGTCTCTCTCATGTGTAGTGCGTTTGATGATTCCTGGATGTATGACCTAAATTATATTAACCATGTCTCCCTTTTAGTTATGCCGTCAAAGCTCGACCTACCAGAGTCCCCACATGCACTTTGATCTTAATGTACACCCTTTGGACCTGGCTGATTCATCCTTCTACATGGAGCTGCTGCATTTGTGACTCACCTTCTGCTGCTGTGGATGGACCCACATGGATACTCTAAAGATGTGTACTTCCCAAAATCAATTTATGCCCAAGTCTCACTCTTAATTTAATGGATAATATTTAAATAATATTGGCTGACATTGAGTGGTATATCAGATAGATTCCATTCAGCAAGCATGATATTGAACGAGTCGAAGATGAGTAGCTGAATGGAATATATATGAAAAGAAGCCAGCCAATATTATTATGATAATACCGACACATTCCTATCGGTTGTTCAATGCATCTTTCTCTTTCAAAATTCTCCCAAAAGCTTCAGTATTTAATGAAGCAAACCTGGCAGCCATGTTTGTTTACAAATTGTCACAGTTGCTCGCTAAAGCCGAACTTTTGTGTTCAAAGTGTGATGTCATGTTGTCTTGACAACCATGCAATCTCATAAACCATATTCAATGCTCATTCTCTATTGGGTAGAGTGACTTGATACACGTGCAGTATATAAGTGATATGCTAACAGTATTGCATGCTATCAAAGCAATTGAATGAAACCCACTAGAAGGGAATAAAATACATGTTTTTATTCCACTGAAAAAGCGTTCTTTATGTATAACGAGACCGTCAATGACAGTGTAGCTCACTCCGGTCCCATGAAAAATCTAATCTGGGTAGAAGTTACTGTATATATACCCTAGATACCACTACCTTCATGCCAGAAAGAATCAAAAATGGGTGAACAATTGAGGGATAAGAAGTGATTTGTGTGGAAACTGCTCTTTAGGGTTAATTACTCCATATCTTCATTATTAATTGCAATTATGCAAATTTGGGTAGAAGCCATATGCACCCTAGGCAGACCTACCTTCCTGCCAAAAAGAATAAAAATTGGTGAAATATTGAGAGATAAGAAGCAATTTTCATGAAATGTGGATGATGTCAGATGAACTATGGATGACAGATGATAGACAACACATAACGGCATAAGCTCATTGCCTGTTGGCCAGATGAGCTAATAATCATGGACATTGTTAATCTGACCTAGTAACTGCTGCTGAAATTATAAAGACTGTCCTGTGCTTATCCCAGGACTTTTATTTACAATCCACTCATACTAAACATCCTATCATGAGACTTCATACTCTGTTTTTATTCTTCTATACCTGTATAGTGTAATAATTTCTAATCATACTACTCAGTGCAGACTCAGCGTCAGAACAAATCTAATCAGGGGGCATTAGGGTAACCCTGGAAAATACAAAGTTCTGTTCGAGAACCCAGTCGATGATGTAAATGTTTGGTAATATATAATATTGGTTTTCCAACAACTAACACATTAACTCAGTTCCAATTTCAAAACATGCTGCAACTCTCTCTCTCTCTCTCTGACACTGCACTGTGAATTAAATGCGTAGCTTACCTTTAGAAGACTTGCAGGCCATGAGCGTTAGTGCCGAAACTCCTAAGAATGGTGTCCTTCCACTCAGATTTGGGTTAAGTCCCTCTCAAACATGAACTGAACCAAGTGGGACTTTCTTTTGCCAAGCATTGCGCATCTGTGGTCCAAAAATACATTTCTCATATATTAAGGATGTTTGCATATCCATTTCTGTTCAGTGCAGTCTGATAGTTGCTTGCGCTCACTGAAACATATTAGCACCAAGCACAATCTGACGGCACTTATCTTGACATAATAACAAAACAAGCATACTACTTCCCCAAATATGACAAACAAGGTGTGTGTATTATTTTTTTTTTTTGCTCTTGTGTTATTTCATTTCCTTCAGCAAAAAGTTTTTCACATTTATATGATAAATGCAAATTAATTAACAAGCCTGTCAATGATGGCGTAACTCACTCCAGCCCTGTCTAGTCCAGAAGGAACGGTCTAAAGTGGGCAACCTTGCGCAATAAGTGTTTCAAGCTCTCTCTCTCTCTCTCTCTCTCTCTCTCTCTCTCTCTCACACTCTCTATCTCTCTCACACACTCTCTCTCTCTCTC
>JAPEKN010000023.1:64717845-64736190 GCA_028877435.1 Cathorops dasycephalus
GGAGAAGCCAGCTTTATTGTATATAAAAGTTTGTTCTTAGAGAAAACTCTTTATATGCTTAAGCACTCAGGTAAAATATCTGTCTACAATTGCCTTGTGTCTTATGCCTTTACATTCTTGTTTCCAGATATTGCCAACAAAGTTCTCCTTGCTCTCTTCACTGGAGAAATGCTTTTGAAGATGTACAGTTTGGGACTGCAGGCATATTTTGTCTCACTTTTTAATCGCTTTGATGGTTTTGTGGTGTGTGGTGGGATACTAGAGACCATCCTGGTGGAGACGAAGATTATGTCCCCTCTAGGCATCTCAGTGCTGCGTTGTGTGCGCCTGCTGCGCATCTTCAAAATCACCAGGTATGTGTGAGTGTGTGCAAATTGTGACTCAAGACAGGAGGTCAATCAGGATATTCAGAAGAATATGAAGATCAATTTTATTAAATCCATTTTAGAACTAATCTCTTCAGAAGGCTAGCCTGGGGCATGAGTGTGCATGTACAGTAACAAATGTAAGTAAATAAAATAATCTAATATTCAGAAAACTAAGTAGTTTTCATTTTATTTTATACTATTGTTGAATAGGTCATATAACTGACATACTGTACATATACATCCACTGACTACTTTATTTATGCACTTTTAACACTTGTACACTTGCAATTATCCAATCAGGCCATCATATGGACAGTGGAAACAAGTTCATGGAAAGTGATTAGCTGAAAATTGGAAAAAGACTAGGTGATGTTTTTCCAATCTTCAACTCCCATTTTGATGAGCCTGTGCCCACCATAGCCCCAGATTACTGCTCTTAGCTGACAGGTGTTGAACCCACTGATCTTCTGCTGTTGTAGCCCATCTACCTCAAGGTTTGAAGTGTTGAGCAAACCAAAACGCAGTTGTAAAGAAATACTGTAGTTTTCCTGATAGCTTGAACCTGTCTGGCCATTCTCCTTTGAGCTTTCTTATCAACTAGATGTTTTGCCCACTGAATTTTTTTTTGTCTTTTTTTCACCATTCTGTGTAAGCTCTAAAGACTGTTTTGCATAAAAATCCCAGTAGTTTGGCAGCTTCAGAAATACTCAAACCAGTTTGCCTGACACCAACAGCCATGCCAAGGTCAAAAACACTTATATTAACGAAGGTTCTTGAGCTGCATGATTTTTACCCATTGTTCTGCTGCCATATGATTGGCGTATTGGATAATTGCATAAAGAAGAAAAAGAACAACTTTATTCATCGCACGTACACTTGTGAAATTCCTCTCTGCATTTAATCCATCTGAAACAGTGAACACACACACACACACACACACACACACACACACACACACACACACACACACACACACACACACACACACACACACACGGAGCAGTAGACAGCCATGCTAACAGTGCCTGGGGAGCAGTTGGAGGTAAGGTGCCTCACTCAAGGGCACCCCAGCCTAACCCAGTGCCATGTTAACTGCATTTCTTTGAACTGTGGGGAAAACCAGAGCACCCAGAGTAAACCTATGCAGAAACGGGCAGAACATGCAAACTCCACACAGAAAGGCCCCCGTCAGCCCCAGTGGGTTCAAGCCCCAGCTTGAACCCAGAACCTTCTTGCTGTGAGGCGGCAGTGCTACACCACTGTGCTGCCCATGATAAATGAGCAGATGTACAAGTGTTCCTAATAAAGGGGTTTATGCATTAATTACATCATTATTATTTAAGTTAATTATATAATTTAACAAACAGTGTGTAATTGTTCATTTTTAAAAGAGAAATTAAATTAAGGACATGGACTGTTATATTGGAATAATATTTTACTGTTGTTTTCCTGTTACTATAATAGTTCAAAGACATGCAGTTAAGTTAACATGGCGCCTCATTAGGCTGAGGTGCCCTTGAGCGAGGCACCCCAGCCTTACGTCTTTTAAGTCTTATTTCACCAGAAGAGAACATAAAGGATAAAACATGTAATGGTTATGAACTGTTATTCTGAGTGTGGCTGTGTACTAACATTATTGTGCACTGGAACTCAGGTACTGGAACTCTCTCAGCAACCTGGTAGCATCTTTGCTGAACTCTGTCCGCTCCATCGCCTCCCTGCTGCTGCTGCTCTTCCTTTTCATCATTATTTTTAGTTTGCTTGGCATGCAACTGTTCGGTGGGAAGTTCAACTTTGATGAGACACGTCGAAGCACATTTGACAACTTCCCCCAGTCTTTACTCACAGTCTTCCAGGTACCTTTCATGAAAATTTGCTAAAAGTAATACAGAGAATGAATGTCACATGCAAGTATTGATAATGTTGTGCAATATTTTGGATGTTTTGGTGAAGTGTAGTTTTTGTTTTGATTGCCTGAAAACATTTTCTAGAAATCAGACAGTGATATAGGTAGTAGGCAGGGTGCATAGGCTCAGCTTCTTTACTTGTACTTTATCTTGCTTCTTTACTCTGGGCAGATAAAATTAATGGATGGACAGAAGGCTGTACCCTTCTGGTACATGGTATTTTTAGATGCTGAGATGATGTACTGCTGCTGACTTGTACAGAACCAGCTCCAAACCAGACTGTTATGGATGATCTTAAAATACCTGGATAGAATTGAATCAGGATTGCTTCTGGTAGTTTCCTTAAATGTTTTAGGGAAAACAGTTGCTGGTGAGGCTTCTTTATTTTTTTAACATTATCCTCCCATTTCAGGCAATAGAATTTCCCAAGTAAACAACCTGGGAAGTTGCTTTGGCTTCCCTGGTTTGTCAGACATTCCACCTCCTGTTGATATTTGGACTCATCATGTTGATGTTACCATCCACAAAGTTAGGGAGTCTGATGAAATGGTAGCCAGCAGTGTAGTTATTTGTGCAAAGTGAGAAGAGTAGAGGCAAAGGCCCACACCCCTCTAGTGATCCAGTACTCAGGGTTAGAGGGATGGACAGATGTACTGTAAGAAGTCAGTGGTCCATTAACAAATGGAGACAAGCAGATTGAGTTCACTGAGCTTCAATCAAGTCATTTCAACTGACTTTATTGTTGTTTTAACCATATAGCTGGTACAGAATACAGTAAAATGAAACAATATTCCTCCAGGACCATGATGCTACATAAGAACTAAATGAGACTATACAAACCTACAGTGCCCAGGACGGCAGAAAGTGCATGTGTGCAAACATGTGTTAACAGCAAAAGACAGTACAATAATTGCTAAGACAGGAAAATAGGCAGAGTCAAGGACAGTGCAGCACCAGCCAGTGCATTGTTCTAGTGTGACTAAAGAGCAAAAAGATATTACAATATAATAATAAAATATTGTAGATGTAAACAAACTAGTTAGCAACAAAAATGCAGGTGGTCAGTACAGTACATAAGGATAGGATATTCACTCAATATGTTTTTATTACTTCTAAATGCGCTGGCCTAATATATAGTCAGTTCAAAGAAAGGGAAAGAGGCCACACTATGCATACAGATATTTATTCGCAAAGACATGCTTCAGTGTGTGCCTTCCTCAGTGTGCTCAAATACAAAAATGTTACTACAAACCTTAAATACCCACACCCATGTACACACCCCCATCATCAACTAATGACAATACAATAATTGCCAATCTCAATGCAGTAGTTAGAACAGTCCATTGGTCTTAAAAACTCTTGTAAAAAAAAGATGATAATATAGAAATATGTCAGCACAAGCATCATCAATTCACATTTTTACAAGAAACAGGCCAAAGACAAATTTTCATTCATTCCATGAGGAATGCAACTATACAGGTAAAAATGTACCATTTTCCGCCGTACGTCCGATTTTCATAATTCTGGTACCATTGGAATCCTTGGAGTTTGACGATTCCAATGCCCCCTTTGACGTCATTTTCCGCCCGATTAGATTTTCCGCCATTTTGAATTTTGTCCAAAGTGAATGTTGAGTGACCCTGGCCGCATGTGTTGTCCGATCACCACGAACCTTGGCAAACATGATCTCCAGTCCATGCAGAATGACTGCTATTCGTTTCGCTCTCATACGACAAAGCGTTCGCCCGTGGAAGCCAATCAAATTCGATGGCAAAGCCACCAGACAGGAAGTGAGCTCATATCATGGAAACCCTTTGACGTATCAAGACCATATTTAGTGGCATGACTTTGGACACTGTCCAAACTACCCTCATCAAATATGATGTCTTTTGGCCACTAGGGGCGTCACAATTAGCAGAAACGTATTTTGGCTCATATCTCAGAAACGCATGGATGTATCAGGACCATATTGGGTGGGATGACTTGGGACAGCCTCCCAAGTTAGTGATGCTCGGGATGTCCCTGTAAATAACCTAGCCAGCCTGTCATCTCTGTATGAGAATCTGCCTTGTGTCTTGGCCAAACTTTAGCGTGTTGACACAAAACTTGTCGTATGGGCTTGCGGTTGCCTCTGTCGCCAGGTCGCCATGGCAGTGCACCTGAGCAAGTACACTTTCGCATTTTCTCTGGAAATGCATTCTAGTTTTTTTTTGTTCTTTTCCACTCAATTTTTTGAGCCGCTACTCCTCCCAGGGCATTCGAGTTAGAGACGCCGTTCCACTTCTCATTTGTCCGGCCTGCAGTGCAGATGTGTGCTTGTATACAGCTTTTCAATATGCCTTGTCGTTCTCCCGTAATTCGCATTTTACGAAAAAAAATTTCCCCATTTAAATGAATGGGCGCTTGACGCAAAACACAGATTTTTCCTTCTGTAGGAAAAACCGTAAGGTGTAAAGTCATGAAACGTGGTACACTGATAGAGGAGTGGACCCTGATTGATTTCCTCAAGTTTCATGTTGGCACATCTCATACTTTAGCGCCACCAACTGATCAAACTCTTACATGTGTTTATGCATGTAACTTTTGATCCATATGTCCGATTTTCATAACTCTGGTACCATTTGGAATCCTTGGAGCTAGCCGATTCCAACGCACTCTATGATGTCATTTTCCACCTAATTAGATTTTCCGCCATTTTGAATTTTGTCTAAAGTGAAAGTAAAGTGATCCTGGCCGCAAGTGTTGTCCGATCATCACTAAACTTGGCACACATAATCTCCAGTCCATGGCTAATGAATGCTATTCGTTTCGCTCTCATATGTCACAGTGTTCGCCCGTGGCAGCCAATCAAAATCAATGGTGGAGCCACCAGACCGGAAGTGAGCTCATATCTTGGAAACGCTTTGACATATCAAGAACATATTTGTTGTGTTAACTATCGGCAGTAGTTCATGTACCCTCATCAAATTTGGTGTCTTTTGGCCAAATTTCCCCATTGAAATGAATGGGCGCTCGGCGTAAAAAACAGATTTTTCCTTCTGTAGGCCAAACTGTAAAGTGTAAAGTCATGAAATGTGGTACATTCATAGAGGACTGGACCGTGATTGATTTCATCAGGTTTCATGTTGGTACGTCTCATGCTGTAGCGCCACCAACTGATCAAAATCTTACATGCGTTCATCGAATTTGATCGGCTTCCACGGGCGAACACTTCGATGTAAGAGAGCGAAATGAATAGCAGTCATTCCGCATGGACTGGAAATCATGTCTGCCAAGGTTCGTGGTGATCGGACAACACATGCGGCCAGGGTCATTCAATCTTCACTTTGGACAAAATTCAAATTCTCGTGAAAAAGTTTTTTTCAAAAAACACAAATTACACGAGAACTGACAAGGCGTATCGAAAAGCTGTATACAAGCACACATCTGCACAACAGGCCAGACAAGTGAGAAGTGGAACGGCGTCTCTAACCTTTTGCTCATTGTGTCGCCAAATGTGCCATAGTGGCCAAATGACACCAAACTTAATGAGCCTACTTGGGAGGCTGTCGCAAGTCATACCACTCAATATGGTCCTGATACATCCATGCATTTCTAAGATATGAGCCAAAATACATTTCTGCTAATTGTGACGCCCCCTAGTGGCCAAACGACATCTTATTTGATGAGGGTAGTTTGGACAGTGTCCAAAGTCATGCCACTAAATATGGTCTTGATATATCAAAGGGTTTCCGTGATATGAGCTCACTTCCTGTCTGGTGGCTTCGCCATCGAATTTGATTGGCTTTCACGGGTGAATGCCTCGACGTATGAGAGCGAAACGAATAGCAGTCATTCGACATGGACTGGAGATCATGTCTGCCAAGGTTCGTGGTGATCGAACAATGCATGCGGCCAGGGTCACTCAACCTTCACTTTGGACAAAATTCAAAATTTCAGAAAATCTAATCAGGCAGAAAATGACGTCATATGGGGCATTGGAATCGTCAAACTCCAAGGATTCAAATGGCACCAGAATTATGAAAATCGGACGTATGGATCAAAAGTTACGTGCATGAAGGCATGTAAGAATTTGATCAGTTGGTGGCGCTAGACCGTGAGACATACCAACATGAAACTTGACGAAATCAATCAGGATCCACTCCTCTATCAGTGTACCACGTTTCATGACTTTACACCTTACGGTTTGGCCTCCCGAAGGAAAAATCTGTTTTTTACATCGAGCGCCCATTCATTTCAATGGGGAAATTTTTTTTTTCGAAAAATGCGAATTACGGGAGAACAACAAGGCGTATTGAAAAGCTGTATACAAGCACACATCTGCACAACAGGCCGGACAAGTGAGAAGTGGAACGGCATCTCTAACTCAAATGCCTCGGGAGGAGTAGCGGCTCAAAAAAGTGAGTGGAAAAGAATAAAAAAGAGAATAATAATAAACGATCGGAGAACAATAGTGTGCTCGCTTTGCAAGCACACTAATAAAGCTTAATAACAAACGCGTCGGAGAACAATAGTGTGCTCGCCTCGCTTTGCAAGCACACTAATAAAAACGATTGGAGAACAAGTGTGCTCGCCTCGCTTTGCAAGCACACTAATAATAATAAACGCGTCGGAGAACAATAGTGTGCTCGCTTTTCAAGCACACTAACTAGAATGCATTTCCGGAGAAAATGCGAAAGTGTGCTTGCTCAGTTGCGCCGCCATGGTGACCTGGCAAGAGAGGCGACCGCACGCCCACATGACAAGTTTTGTTTCAACACGCAAAAGTTTGGCCAAGACACAAGACAGATTCTCATACGGAGATGACAGGCTGGCTAGGTTCTTTACAGCGACATCCCAGAGCATCACTAACGTGAAGATTTGGATGTAATTCTAAAGCTGTAAAGAGATATGACCCAAAACACGTTTTTGCTCATTGTGGCACCCCCTAGTGGTCAAATGACACCAATTTTGATGAGGGCACATGAACTTGTGCTAAAAGTAATTTTCACGCCCTCCAGAGATCACGCTTGAGTCTAGTTTTTTGCTACTGATGGATGATCACTTTTATTACTTAATCCATGTTCATCTTTCATCCACCGTCGAACTGACAGTACAAACAACACAAAACAAAATCAGTAGGGAAATCATAAACCCAAACATAATACAATATAAATCAAAACACAACAAAGACAAAAGAAACAAAACATACCTCGCTGGCTGCGTATAACGTCAGAGGGAATGAGACTTCAAGCTTAAACCATTCTTAGCATCAAATAATTCAAACTAGCCCGCGGCTTGTAGCGAGGCCGCGAGCATAGTCAAGTCCATCCACATCTAGCCGAGTGGTACAACACCTAATAATGTCCGTGTGCAACACCTGACATGACCCAATGACGTAAATCAAATTAAATAACAAAGTAAATAACTATCACAGTTACACTCCCACCAAATCACATATTAATTGATTTCACACAAAACAAAACACTGCATTTAAAAACCTTCATTTATTCTGCTTCAATTAAAACAACTACCTTTTGCACAGGTCTGTCATGATAAAGGAGTTTAAAATTACGTCTTCCCTCATGATTCAAAGTGGAATCTCCCATCAATAGTTTAACCCTTCTGATCCTCCCATCAGTGCTTGGGTAAACCTCAGTTACTTTAGCTAGTTTCCACTGATTACGAGGAGAGCTGCCCTCTCATAAGATAACCATGTCATTCACCCTTGTATTTCTCCTTTCCCGGTACCACACTTGTCTCTGTTGTAAATTAAGGAGATGCTCATTTTTCCACCTGGTCCAAAATTCATTTGCTAAGAACTGGACTTGGCGCCATCTTTTGCGCAAATACAAATCCTCACTCACAAAGTGGCCAGGAGGTGGCAACAGAATACCAGACTTCATTGTAAGGATGTGGTTTGGTGTCAGGGGTTCAAGGGTTGTAGGATCATTAAGATATTCAGTTGTTATCGGTCTGCTATTCACGATGGCCATAACCTCATACAGAAAGGTTCGCAGAGATGCACTATCCAGTCTTTTGCCAGATCGGTCCAGAATTGCTGACAGGACACTCCTGATGGTTCTTATCTGTCTCTCCCACACGCCTCCCATATGGCTTGATGAAAGGGTATTCATCACGAACTCACATCCATACTTCTTAATCTGCTCCTGATCCAGGTCTCTCATGGCATTCAGAAATTCCCTCTTTGCGCCCACGAAGTTGGTACCATGATCACATCTTAATTGCCTGACATTTCCCCGGATTGCTATGAATGTTCGCAAGGCATTGATGAATGCATCAGTGGTAAGGTCATCCAACATTTCAACATGTATACCCCGGGAGCACATGCAGGTGAAGAGAAGACCATACTTTTTCAGCTCTTTCCTTCCTTCCTACACATGAAATGGTCCAAAGCAATCTAAGCCACAATATGTGAAGGGAGGAGTCAATTCTGTCCTTTCTGTTGGCAAGTCTGCCATCCTTGGATTCTGTGTAAGACCCCTGTACTTTCTGCATATTGTGCATTTGTAGACGTAAGACCCGACTGCGCTACTACAGCCAGTGATCCAAATTCCATTAGAGCGCAACTCATTCACCGTCATTCCTCTTCCTTGGTGGTGAACCTTTTCATGATGATGCTTAATAAGCAAAGAGGATACATGACTGACCCTTGGCAGAATGGCAGGATGTTTGATGTGTGAATGAAGAACTGACTTTGCCAGCCGTCCACCAACTCTAAGTACACCATACTTGTCTATAAATGGACTTCATTTGTACAATTTATTTACAGGGTCTTTGGATCTTACTTCACTGCATTGCTGAATACTCTTGATTTCATGAGTGAATGCTTCAGCTTGGACTAACTTGATTATAAAGAGCTCTGCCTCTTGTCTTTCAGCTAGACTTGTGCTATTAAGTTCGTGATTCACACCCTTTAGCTGTCTAGTATGGCGCTTAAGACGAGCAACAGCCATCACTGCTCTTCTCCAGTCAGAAAACTTTGAGAGATGGTCTAACAGTGTCCTCTCTTCCTTCACCATAGTGCTAAGCACCTGGACTTTACAAAGTTCCGGATCATCCACGTCAAGCTCTCCCACCGTCTTGTCTTTCAGTGGTGGCTGCTTATTCCAAAGGAAGTCTGGGCCAGAAAACCAATTAGAAAGAATCAGTTCCTTTGCCATTAGACCTCTCGAGGCGTGATCTGCAGGGTTATCCTCAGACCGCATGAAGTGCCATTGCTTGGCATCTGTGAGAGACTTAATCCTCTGTATTCTATTTGCGACAAAGATATGAAAACGTCTGGCATCATTATTGAGATATCCAAGAACTACTTTGGAATCGGTCCAAAAGTGTTCTTGGAGGCAGTCCAGCTCAAGTTCAGATTTCAACATGTTACTCATTCTTGCTGCCACCACAGCTGCACTTAGTTCAAGTCTGGGTACTGTAGTTACTTTAGAGGGGGCAACACGCAACTTCCCCATAACTAGTGCGCAATGAACATCTCCTTTAACGTTGGTTACTCTCAAGTAGGTACATGCTCCGTAACCTGTGAAGCTAGCATCTGCGAAGTGATGGAGTTCATAGGTCTGAGCATCTTTAAATTCTCTGGGGACAAAGCAACGTTTGATTTTTACACTACAGAGATTTAGATCTTGCAACCATAATGTCCACAAAGTTCCAAGCTTTTCTGGGAGTGGCTCGTCCCAGCTCACTTTATCTCGGCAGAGCTGTTGTAAAATCTGTTTTCCACAGAGAATAAAAGGTGCTAAAAACCCCAATGGGTCGTAGATGGAAGCAACAGTGGCCAACACTCCTCTTCTGGTCATTGGGTGTTCCTTTACCGTAACCCTGAACTGGAAGTCATCAGAGAATACGCACCACTGCACGCCCAGAACTCGTTCCATGTGCAGCTCTCCAAGGTTCATATCACCATTCTTAATGCTTTGGGCACAGTCCTCTTCTGGGATTGACTTCAGGACCTCCATACTGTTAGAAGTGAACTTGTGCAAGTGCAGCTTACCAGTACTACACAGCTCCTTTGCTTCCTTAATGAGTTGGATTGCTTCAGTATCAGAGGTTACACTAGTAAGCCCATCATCTACATAAAAGTTTCTCTTAACGAACTCAATTATGTTTTGGTCAAACTGACCCTGGGCTTTAAGGGCTAGGTGTTGAAGGCCAAAATTGGCACAACCCGGTGAGAAGACTGCCTCAAAGAGGTGGACCTTCATTCGAAAGATTGATGGAGGAGACTGAAGATCGCCATTCTCCCACCAGAGGAATCTCAAATAGTCTCTGTCATCAGATTTCACATGGAATTGATGGAACATTCGTTCTATATCACATGTGATGGTGACAGGGCCCTTGCGGAACCTGCAAAGAACTCCTAACAAGGTATTTGTTAGTTCTGGCCCAGTGAGAAGATGGTCATTTAAAGATGCATCTTGGAATCTAACCGAGCAATCAAAGACAACACGTATCTTTCCAGGTTTTTTAGGGTGGTAGACACCATGATGGGGAATGTACCAGGCTGGATCGTTGTTTACTTCCTCCATTGGAACCTTCTCTGCATTCCCATGGCGAATGAGATCTTCCATAAAGTTAATGTAGTCAGAGTAATATTGCTGATCCTTCCTCAGTCTTTTGCCCAAACACATCAAACGCTGGACAGCACAAGACATGTTATTAGGCAACTTTGGCCTTTCTTGTTTGAATGGAAGGGGCATTTCAAGATGTCCATCTGGCTTGTGTCTTATTCCATCCTTGAGCTTAGTCAGAAACAGGAAATCTTCCTGAGAAACTGTTACATCTTCTACTTGTTCACAGAAATCAGATTCCAGCACTTTCATGACATCTTCAGGAGTGACCATTTCCTTGACTTGGGTCTTGAAAACAAAGTGAACTTTAGTTTTAAGATGGACTAGTGGCTGTAACTGTCCTTTAAGATGCACTGATGGTTTGGGTTGAGGGATTACTTGCTTCACTATGATGCGATGACTCACTCCAATTGCGTCACAGCCATGTTCAGGATGTTGGACGTAGCTCACTATACTCCAACCTAGGTCTGTTCTTTGAGCAAAGGGTTGATCTCCATCTCCACATACTACTTCCCTTGGCATCAGGGCTTGTGGGCAATTATACCCTATCAATAGGCCGATTTCACACTGCCTTTGTGGAGAAATGAGTAGTGCAAGATGTTTCAAGTGCGGCCATGCTCTTGCAGTCTCTGGAGTTGGGATATGGGATCGATTAGCCGGGATGAACTCACGAGTGTAAGCTGTTGGCACTGTGATCTTTTTGGATGAAGACAGCCCCCTTATCTGCAGTTCCCTAAGCCTCTTACAGGATATGATGGTTCCACTTGATGACATTGTTGACAGCTTAAGCTTTACTGGTTCCCCTTCCAACTCCAATGCGTCAGCCACTTCTTCTAGGATAAAGGAAGAATCGCTTTGTGAGTCTAGCAATGCGTAAACAAGAAGTTCCTTATCTGAGCCATATGACACATCCACAGGTACTATTACTGACGTCTGTATGCTGTGGTTATCCTGCACAACCCTGTTAGATATAGCTTCTACAATGCCCTCTTGTGATGTTGAGGGCGACTGTTCTTCACTGGAATTTACCACCTCAAACTGTTGTCTTTGTTGTGGGCGATCTTCATGTAAAGAAGTAGGGTGGCATCTTGAACAAATGTCACAAAACATCCTTCTGGGACAGTTCTTGGACCGATGTCCAGGATTTAAACAGCCAAAGCACAGCCTTTCATTCTGAACAAATTTTATTCTGTCAGCAAGTGGCCTTTCTAGGAATGTTAGGCACTTTTGTAGGCTATGACCAGTTCTCTTACAGAGAGTGCATGTGGTGGAACCCCTTTCATTCATACTGGTGTCCTTGCACTGAAGATTTGAGTACTAGGAATGGCTGTACTTGAACTCTTATTCTTAGCCTTATCTATCTCACAGGGCCGCAACGCTTCATGAGAGGTTATCGGGTTGCAAGCTATAGCAGCCTCCAATGAAAGAAAGGTAGCAAAATAACTTAAACTGGGAAAACTGCCATGCCCTAGTTGGTACTGTGTAGCGCTTCAATTCTATCTGAGGCTCAGCCAATCAGGCAACTTGGCAGCAAGTTTTTGATTTTCCATTGCATCATTAAGTACATGGAGATTCTCATTTTCCTTCATAGCACAATTACAGCTTCGTAAAAAGTCCACAAATCTTCTTAATTCTCTACTGTCTTTATTGCTCACTTTCGGCCAGGTATACAGCTTGTCTCTGAACGCTTTAGCAATGACAAATGGCTGGCCATATCGATCACTGAGCAGTTCCCAGGCTGAATTGTAGGAGTCCTTTGAGTGAAGCAGAAAGTTGCCCTTCAAAGCTTCGCTGACAGCTCCTCCGACATATCTTTGAAGGAAGAACATTTTCTCAGAAGTTGGTATTTTTTTTGTTCTATTAATGTTTGAAATGAGGACTTCCAATGGCTGAACTTCAGTGGATCACCACAAAAGATGGTGGGCTCTGGAATAGGTAGCCTGTTCATAGAGATGGCTTCAGCAAAGAGATTGACCAGATCTAAGCTATCTGTCTGAATGCTTTTAGAAGGCACATCACTCTCAGGCTATAGCTGCAACTCTGATCTAGTGGTTTTGTTACTTGTACACTTCACATCTAGAGACTCTGGTACAATGACTTGTTCCAAGTTAGCATCTCCTTCGTTATACACCTGAAGTCTTGCTTTGGCTGCGTTCAGAGATTTTAAATTTTCCAAATGTTCAATATATCTTTCCAGGCTCTCTACAGACTGCCTTCTGGCCGCTAACTCCTCTTCTTGTTTCTTTAAGAGCGCTTCCTCTCATTTTTGCTTCTCAATCTTGCGTTCAAGTTCTTCTCTCTCTTCTTCAAGGCGACGGGACTTTGCTGCTGCTTCTTGTTCTGCTGCTATCTTCTTATTCTCTGCGTCAAGTTTTTGTAGCTTCTCCTGGCAACGCTCTTGTTCAGCCATGATATTTAAAACTGCCCTAGTGTGAACATATTCAGCAGCAGCTTCTTGGCGTTTTGATACACAAGAATGAATGGAATTAACATCACAGCCCTTATGGGCAGGAAGTGAGATGCTAGAGACAGTTGAAGCAAACACAGAGTCAGCATCAGGCCATATAATCTGCTCGGGTGTTCCTTGCATTTGAGCTACGGCATTTTGTCTTACAGTCTGTGTAATTGCTGTGCTCCTATCCAACTTGCAACGCATAGCTTGAGGTGGAATATCAATGGCTCTGTATTTTTCATAAAGACTGAACAATTCTTCCTGCTCCTTCTACATACGAATAACATTGTCGTGTAGAAGATCATTCGAATCATTCCTTGTGACTGATTTTTTCACTACTTTAGCAAGAACTTTCCAGCAGTCATAGGCGTCCTCAAAGCGGCAGAGCAATGTTTCTAGTTTTTCACTCTGCAATTCCCTGCCCTTTTCTGTCAGCTTACGGGGTCTATCGCTCCTGCGAGGCTCCTTGGAGTGTACGCCTTCCTGAACATTAACACTTTCTTGCGATAACTCTAAAGTTTGCTCTTTAGGTAGTTGAACTTCTTTACTTGATTCAGACATTTTTTTTTTAAATACGTTGGTATAGAATTAAGCACTAAGTGAAGTAACCCTTATTGAAAAGTTGTGTTATTGAAAAATGTGATTGTAAAACAACCCAGTTTCCACCACTGCCCCTGCAAGAAGTGTACATACACTATGCAGGACTTAACCATGAGAAATGCAATACACAAGGGTTAGGCTATGAAATGATCAACCATGGGTTAAAGGGAATTAGTAACCTTGCTTCTTAAATGTGCAAATTCAAATTGTCATAAATATGCAATACTTTCATGTGCAAAGATCGCTTTTCTGTGCAAATTAAGCGTTCACTAAGTGCAAGGAAACGTATGAGTTTTAAACAGTATAAGCCCACGTTTACCTTCACAATATAAACAATGCATTCACTTTCAGTAGAAATTAAACTTTCAGTGTGCAAATTGTCTGTCAGTTACACAATATTGTCCACATACTTTAACCAAGAAAACACTCTAAAAACGAATCATTAAATATAGGTCACATTTCAAGAAACCTTCAGTAAAAAATGCAAGAGTCTTAAATCATTAACTTATCTGTTTGCATCCTCTGGCACGCGCCGGTTGAGCAGTTCAACAATCCTTTCCTTTCGTCGTATACATCCGAGCTCGTTTTAAATCCGCGAAAATCCAATGACTCCAGTCCGCAAGTCCGTTTCGAAAGTTCCCAAACGAGCCCAGGTAGTTCGGGTGAGTGAACGTTTGCCCACACAACTTCGTGCAGACCGTGCTTGAGGATTAAAGGAAACTGCAGACACAGCGGGTTGAATTGGCTGCAGATCCGCTTGAACTTGGCGCTTGAACTTGCTTGCAGGCCGAGTTTGACTTTCACGCCCTCCAGAGATCACGCTTGAGTCTAGTTTTTTGTTACTGATGGATGATCACTTTTATTACTTAATCCATGTTCATTTTTCGTTCATCTTTCATCCACCGTCAAACTGACAGTACAAACACAACACAAAACAAAATCAGTAGGGAAATCATAAACCCAAACATAATACAATATAAATCAAACACAACAAAGACAAAAGAAACAAACATACCTCGCTGGCTGCGGATAATGTCAGAGGGAATGAGACTTCAAGCTTAAACCATTTTAAGCATCAAATAATTCAAACTAGCCCGCGGCTTGTATCGAGGCCGCGAGCATAGTCAAGTCCATCCACATCTAGCCGAGTGGTACGACACCTAATAATGTCCGTGTGCAACACCTGACATGACCCAATGACGTAAATCAAATTAAGTAACAAAAAAAAAACATTCTTGAACATTAAAGACAAGATATTTAATGACAACAAAAATAACAAAGGAAATAACTATCACAGTTACAGTTGCCTCACAGCCAGAAGGTCCTGGGTTTGAGCCCAGCAGCTGATGAGGGCCTTTCTGTGTGGAGTTTGCATGTTTGCCCCGTGTCTGCATGGGTTTCCTCTGGGTGCTCCGGTTTCCCCCACAGACATGCAGGTTAGGCTAATTGGTGGCTCTAAATTGACAGTAGGTGTGAATGGTTGTTTGTCTCTATGTGTTGGCCTTGCGATGACCTGGCGACTTGTCCAGGGTGTACCCCACCTCTCACGCATAGTCAGCTGGGATAGACTCCAGCTTGTCTGCAACCCTGGAGAACAGGATAAGTGGCTACAGATAATGGATGGATATTTTACACTCATCATGGCAAACATTCAGCTTGTTCAGTGTGTCAAGTACAGAATGTTTAGTCACTCTCTGTCTTTAGCAATAGCTTTAATTGTGGTAAGTTTATATTAGTTAGCTCTCTGATAGAGAAGACCACAGCTTTAGAGGTGTGCATCCAGACTCTTGAAAAGATTAGTGATGGTGACAGCACAGTAATTTCAGTAGGGGAATATCTGGATATTTTTGCCAGAGTTAGCAATCTCCCAATTATGGCATTAGAGTTCTCACAATGTGGTGAATTGATGAAAACTCGGCAGTATAATCACAGAGCCAAAGCTAATGTTAAGGTTTACTCAAGGAGGCACCACTCCTCTCTACTTCACATGTCTAACAGGTTTGCTGTCCTTAGTGAAGCACCTGAAAAACCTGAAAGAGCTTTGGTTATAGGAGACTCAATTTTCTGGCATGTGAAATAAGCTAGGGCCTTAGGGGCACCAGCAGCTTTAGTTAGGTGTATACCAGGACCCAGAGCCAATCTTAGGGTCTTAGGCAAGCACAGGTTTTCAAAGATTCATGTAGGAGCTAATGATATATGGCTTCATCAGAGGTTACTAAGAGTAACATTGTCGTGATGTGTTACAATGCTGTGTTACCAATGTGATGTGGCAGTGTAGCTTAGAACTGGTTATGTTCGCTGAACTGCTTGGTGCTCAGGTGGTGCTCCGAAAACAGTGTGGGCTTTATAGACAATTGAAGAAGTTTTAAGAAATGGAGATCGGCACAGCATCCATGCACTTCAAATACCTGGTTAGTACTGGGACAGGAGACTGCCTAGGAAGACCAGATCCTGGCATGGAAGGGACTTTGACTTTTTGAAGAAGTTTTGAGGGCAAGGCTGGCCTGTGAGGGGGGGTGGGGGTGGTATCCATCCTATTCAAGAAGGGGCTGCTCTCATTTCTTGCAGTGTAGCCCAAAGTCTTAAAACATGCCTATTAATCAGTGACAATCCAAAGGCAAGGCCAGGGATCAGACAAATGGGCTAAACTGACCATCTATTTGCTGCACTGAGTAGTCACTCAGATTCCACTATATTGAATCTGTGTTTATTCCCCTATTTATCCACACTGCAATGGCTCCGAAACAAATTCTGTATTCATTATAAAATATTGCTATTGACCTATAAAGCACTGAATGGTCTCAAGCCACAGTACCTGAGCAAATGTCTGATCTTTTATGACCCACCACACCTACTTAGATCAAAAAGGTGCAGGCTATTTGTTGGTACCTCCAATAATGAAGACTACAGAAGGGAGCTTTCTTTTACAAAGCAACACAGTTATGGAACAGCCTTCCATTTAGTGTTTGGGACTCAGACACAGTCTCAGTGTTTAAGTCTAGGCTGACATATTTGTTTAGTCAAGCTTTTTGTTAGTATCTCTTTTTTAGATGAAGGAGCAAATCTCAACCATTCACAGACATAGTGTATTTTGGTAAACTGAGATGTTTATGCCCCAGGGCACCCTCATGTCTGTGTTACCTTCTGGCTCTCCCTTTTAGTTATGCTGCCATAGCTAGTCTTGCTAGACTGCCTGTTGACACTTCCACAATGCATACTGTTTTCAACCATAATGTGACAATGAGCATACTTAACAATTGCTCTCTCTCTCTCTCTCTCTCTCTCTCTCTCTCTCTCTCAAGTTACAAATGGTACTCCTGAGATAGCAGTGACCCTTTCTGACCTCCGGTCCAGCATAATCCACCCTCATGCCCTACTTCTAGTTGGAGTTCTCATCACATCACTCCCACTGAGGATGGCCCCATATTGACACCCCCAAGATGCACTTAGAAACTGTGAAGATAGCTTTGGACTGCAGCTGATACAAACAGATTTGCTATGATTGCTTAAGACTACAACTGCCATGGTAATTTTTGGATTACAATTGCCATAAACAGTCTGGCACTCAAGTCTCCATCAGTGAACAGTTGATGGCATCATTAAAATAGATTTCATGTTAAAACTATAATGAATATCTTGGACTTTGTGACTATATAGCCCACAGTTATAGAAGCAAGTTATTTATAATGACACTATTTGGTGTCACCCAGATGAAGATGGGTTCCATTTGAGTCTGGTTCCTCTCAAGGTTATCTGAGCCTCATGTTATCTGAGTGAGTTTTTCCTTGTCACCATCACCTATGGCTTGCTCGTTAGGGATACATTTCTAAATTAATTTATGTAAAATTTATATCAGGAATGTATATATTTTTGTAAAGCTGCTTTGTGACAGTGTCCATTGCTAAAAGTGCTATACAAATAAAACTGAATTACTGATAATGGACTTATACAATATCACTTCCATAGCACTGGAATCATCATTTCTTACAGCTGAATTATGAAGGACACAGCTCAACATGGCCAAGTCAAAGGGATACAAAGGCACCACTGGTAGCCAGCGTACTATTCATGCTCATATATTCACACCTATGGACAATCTAGAGTAGCCACTTAACCTAACTGCATGTCTTTGGACTGTAGGGGAAACCAGAGCACCCAGAGGGGACCCAGACAGACATGGGAAGAACATAGAAAGTCCCTGTCGGCCACTGAGCTTGAACCCAGAACCTTCTTGCTGTGAGGCAACAGTGTTAACCACTACACCTAATTGAACAAACTGAGTGAATTTCTTTTGTTGTGTGTAGAATTTTGCTTCATAATTGGGGTCAGAATGCAGAGTCAGTCATGATATGACACCTCTGAAACTGAGTGTCAAGACTTGCTCAAGGTAACAAGTTTGAACTCTTAACCTGCCAATCAGTATCACAGTGCCTTTTCCC
>JAPEKN010000024.1:3442061-3453581 GCA_028877435.1 Cathorops dasycephalus
GGAGCCTATCCCAGCTGACTACGGGCGAAAGGCGGGGTACACCCTGGACAAGTCGCCAGGTCATCACAGGGCCGACAATTAATACTAATACTAATAATACTAATAATAATAATTTAACACAAAGGACTGGATTTTTTTTTATTGGAAATGTTTTTTTTTAATTACCTGGAAATATTTACACAGTCTGAAGGCTTGATTGTTTGTTTGTTGTTAGGCTTGATTTTATTGCATTTGCACTGAATATTTTTGTGACTTTTGCACAAGTTTAACTGAATAAAAAATCCGCATCGCTGTGCATGTTTTCAGCTTTTTTCCTTCAGAAAAAAATAAAAATGAACTTTTTAAATCTTAGTAACAGCAGGAATCATCAGTAACAGTAGCAGTGTGTCTGCTGGCCCTTTTCCTTCCCACGAGTCCTTGAGTGGAAAAATGAAAACCTTGGGTTGCGCTTTAAAAGTGAATTCCCTCCAGTGACCACCAGATGGCAGTGTGTGCACAGTGTTTCCAGCCCTGACCACAGCAGGGCCATGATCCTGGTCCATCACATAGCACCATTCACAGCATCAGCAATCCAGCACATGTTTGGTTGTTGTGAGGCCAGGAGGAAGAAACCAGAGAACCTCATGGTTCTAAATGGTTCTGTACTTCGATCATGGGACCGTCCTTCTTTCCTTCCTGTGTCGTGCACATGAACAGGGAGTTGGGAGATATTTGGAATGGAGCGCAGCCTCTGTGACCTTGCCAAAAGGAAGTGGCAGCAGTGCCTCATGTCCTCCCTTTGTGCTGGTGCTGACTTGACTTCACACAGCCTTACTGACACTCGTTCGTTTGTTTTGGACTGAGGAACCTTGACATTTTAAAAATTCGGGTTCTCACATAGGTGCCTAACAGATCTACACATGTTCGTTCGGGTAAGGCCTGCAGTTCGAAAGAACACACACAGTTTGTGTCATGAAATGCCTACATGAGAACCAGGAATGAAGTATCTGACTAGAACCATTCATGAGTTCCTCTGAAGCTTTCCCTTCCTCATCTCCTGTCCAGAGAAGCAACAGTATAACGATACAGTCTTACATCAAGAGTTTGTCCTTCATCATTCTTTGAGTGGTTCATGTTTGTAGTGTTCCTGCTTCTTGCCAAAGAACCAAGTAAAGTTCTAGATTTAATTTTTTTCAGAAAAGGTGTCATCAGAACACTTGAACCCTTAACCATCTCAAAACCCCACAAAGACCTTTTTTCCTCTTAGTGCAGTCTGACATTCCTTTGAATCATGACTGTTTCTCATTAAAGAAACTTTAAGGTTCTAGATTTAACCCTTATCGAAGAAAAAAGTTCTATCTCGGACATTTCAGAGTTTTTAAGATCCTCCTGATCAAAGGTCATAGATTTAACCCCTGTCAGAAAGCCAAATGCTTAGAACCTTAACATTAACCATCCCAAATCTCTCTGAAGAACCTTTTTTTCTTTTTTGACATGAATACAGGCTTCTCAATTCGGGTTCTCCTGATCCAATGATTCTGACCACACGTGTCTGTGGTTAACCATTAATGTTTACTCATCATAAGAACCCTTTCGACTTCTAGATTTCACTCTCTTCCAAGAAAAAAAAGTTTCCCAGTAGAACACAAGAACCCTTAACTGTTCTAAACACTACATGAGCACCACTCCATTCTCCGACCTTCTCCTCTGAGTGCCGTCTTCTCAGTAAGCGTTCTCCTGATCCAACAGTTCTTTGAATAAATAAAGTTTCTAACTATAAAAAAATTCATGCTTCGAGATTCAACCTTTTTATTTATTTGTCAGAGTTTATGTTTTCTCAGATCTTCCAGATCTCCTGGACTGAGTTGTGTAATGAATGATCCAGTCTGAGAAACAGGGTTCCTCCTCAATCATTCAATCAAAGCCTAATCAATGTGTGTAAAGGTTCCAGAATTAAATTGGACCAAGAAATAAAGTTTGCATCAATGTTTCTAACCAAATAATCAATTAGGGCGTGAGATTTTTACATTTTCCGAGATACAAAAGATAGATTCTTGTTCCACTTTTTTAGAAAAATAAAAAAATGAGTAGAATACAAGAACCTTGAACCATCCAAAATCCCAATGAAGAACCTCTTCAAAATTCTTTCAGTGACTAATATTTCTAACCAAAGACCCATTTAAGATTCTAGATCTGAAAAGACTCTCACTCTTCTGATTTTTAAGCATTCTCTCCTGAAAACCCCCAAAGATCCCCAAACCTCCTGACAAACCCTAAAAGATCCACAGACCTCCTGACAAACCCTAAAAGATCCACAAACCATCTGAAGAACCCTAATCCATCCTCAAACCCCCTGAAGAAACCTCAAAGATCCCAAACCTCCTGAAGAACACTAACCCGAAAAGATCCCAAACTCCCTGAAGAAACCTAAAATATCCCAAACCTCCTGAAGAACCCTAAAAGATCCACAAACCATCTGAAGAACCCAAACCCATCTTCAAACCCCCTGAAGAAACCTCAAAGATCCCAAACCTTGTGATGGACCCTAACCCGAAAAGATTCCAAACTCCCTGAAGAAATCTAAAATATCCCAAACCTCCTGAAGAACCCTAAAAGATCCACAAACCATCTGAAGAAGCCAAACCCATCTTCAAACCCCCTGAAGAAACCTCAAAGATCCCAAACCTTGTGAAGAACCCTAACCCAAAAAGATCCAAAACTCCCTGAAGAAACATAAAAGATCCCAAACCTCCTGAAGAACCCTAAAAGATCTCAAACCTCCCAAAGAACCCTCACCCTAAAAGATTCCAACCCTCCTGATGAACCCTAAGCCATCCTCAAACCTCCTGAAGAAACCTCAAAGATCCCAAACCTCCTGAAGAACCCTAACCAGAACCCTAAAATATCCCAAACCCTCTGAATTAACCTCAAAGATCTCAAACCTCCTGAAGAACCCTAACCCATCCTCAAACCTCCTGAAGAACCCCAACCTATCCCCAACTCCCCTGAAGAACCCTACACCATCCCGAAACCCCCTGAAGAGCCCTGTTTTATTGAGCCAGTCTTCTGAATTTCTCTTGAAAGTTCTCCTGATGCAGTGTTGTATTTATTTTAAAAGTGGACATAGGTTTGAAAAATGCATTCACTCTCGGGTTCTTCAGGGTTCTGTATGATGATAACACTTATAAATGTAAATGTGTGCGTTTCCAGAAGGCGCTCTCCTGGTGGGAAAGAACCTCAGAGCTTCACTTGATGGGGAAAAAGAAAAATATGAACTCGTGAGGACGAAAAGCGAGAAGAACAACTAAGCTGTGTACGGATTCCATGGCGAGGTGTTTATTCAGGGAGGAGGAGGGAGGAGGCGGCAGACTCCGTGTCTCTGCTCGCTGAGAGAGAGAGAGAGGGAGAGAGAGAGAATTACATGACTGGATGTTTTTAATTAACGCCGAGTGAAAAAAGAAAGGAGCCACACACACGTCGGCCTGGCCACTTGTACGCATGCGCTCGTGTGTGTGTGAAGAAAGGCACACATTTAAAAATATTGGTTTTGGGTTGTTGTTGTTTTTTTTAAGACTGGAGACATGAGTGTGCACAATTCTCACCAGAGAGAGAGAGAGAGAGAGAGAGATTGGAAAGAGAGAAAGATTGTAGAGAGATACAGACAGACAGAGAGACAGATTGGAGAGAGAGCAAGAGAGACAGACTGACTGTAGAGAGAGAGAGAGACAGACAGACAGGTTAGAGAGAGAGAGAAAGATTGTAGATAGAGAGATAGACAAACAGACAGACAGATTGTAGATAGACAGAGACAGACAGACAGACAGACAGATAGATAGATTGGGGGAGAGAGAGAGACAGACAGACAGACAGATTGGAAAGACAGAGAGACAGACAAACTGTCGAGACAGACAGACAGATTAGAGAGAGAGAGAGACAGATTGTAAATAGAGAGACAGACAGATTGGGGAGAGAGACAGACAGATTGGAAAGAGAGAGACAGAGATTGTCCAGACAGACGGACAGAGACAGATTGGAGAGAGAGAGAGAGAGAGAGAGACAAACAGATTAGAGAGAGAGAGAGAGAGAGAGAGAGAGAGAGAGAGAGAGACAAACAGATTAGAGAGAGAGACAGATTGTAGATAGAGAGACATAAACAGACAGACAGATTGTAGATAGACAGACAGATTGGGGAGAGACAGACAGACAGATTGGAAAGAGAGAGAAAGAGATTGTAGTTTGCAAAAGAGTGAAAGAGAAACTGACAGACAGATTGGAGAGAGAGAGTGAGACAGACAGACAGACTGCAGACAGACAGACAAATAGACTAGATAGAGAGAGACAGACTTGACAGACAGGTTGGAGAGAGAGAGTGAGACAGACAGACAGACAGACTGCAGGCAGACGGTCAAACAGACTAGAGAGAGAGAGAGAGAGACAGACAGACAGACAGATAGACAGATTGGAAAAAGAACAAGTGAGAGAGAGACAGACAGACAGATTGGAAAGAGAGACAGATTGTAGATAGAGAGACAAACAAACAAACAAACAGACAGACAGATTGTAGATAGAGACAGACAGACAGATTGAAGAGAGAGAGAGAGAGAGAGAGAGACAGATAGGAGAGAGAGCAAGAGAGACAGACAGACTGTCGAGAGAGACAGACAGATTAGAGAGAGACAGATTGTAGATAGAGAGACAGACAGACAGATTGTTGACAGACAGAGACAGACAGATAAATTGGGGGAAGAGAGAGAGAGACAGAAAGACAGACAGATTGGGGGAGAGAGAGACAGACAGACAGATTGGAAAGGGAGAGAAAGAGATTGTAGTTTGAGAAAGAGTGAAAGAGAGACAGAAAGACAGACAGACTGGAGAGAGAGACAGACAGACAGACAGACAGATTGGAGAGAGAGAAAGAAAGAGCGAGCCAGACAGACAGATTGTAGATCCAGATAGACAGACAGACGGGTTGTTGCCAGAGAGAGAGAGACAGACAGATTGGAGAGAGAGAAAGAAAGAGAGACAGACAGAAAGACATTGTCGACAGAGAGAGAGAGAGAGAGACAGACAGACAGACAGACAGGTTTACAACACTTTGTTTATTGTTCTTAGAAAGCGTCCTTTATTTATTTAAACATTTCTTCGGATCTCCAGCGCAGAGATTCGATCTTCACTCTGCCCTGAGTTCCCTGGAGCACAAAATTCCAAACAATATTTCCAAATCCTCCGCGGTTGAAATCAACCAGAAACCATGATTTTACTGTTCTCTCAAAAGGCCTTGTGACATCATGTGAGAGTGACAGAGACAGAAAGAAAGAAAGACAGATGCAGAAACAGAAAGAGAGAGAGAGGGGGGGGGGTGAGACAGACAGGGGAGAGGGGGAGAAGGGGAGAGGGGGTGTCATGACGCTGTAGCTGGACATCGATATTCCGACTCTGGGAAGAAGCAGTGCTGAGAAAGCAGAAATGGGCCACGCTGATGAGCTCACACCACAGCTATGCTCTTCCAAGGCCACAGGAGCCATGGAAACATCCTCTCTCTCTCTCTCTCTCTCTCTCTCTCTCTCTCAGAGAGAACTCTTTAAACGAGCTCCAGTAATTTCACGATTCATTGAAAAACACACATTAACAGGGGTCCAAGCGCTCGGCTCCGGTCTCCAGTGCCTCGTGTCGTCCACAAGGGCGTGCTTGGCAACGAAACACGTTTTATTTATTATTTTAAATATTTCGAGTTCATATATTTCTGAATTCTGAATTGTCCGAAGGTGTTGATGAATTTTCGATCATGGAGGACACGGCGAGGCTTGTTGTTGTTGCTGGTTTTCCTGACAGAGCGCGACACGGTGTGATTTACACTGAGCGTTCAGGGACTGAGTGCTGAACAGGGATCCTGGAGCTCAGATATGTGTGGCTGTGTTTCATTTCACACTCTGGTTGTGTTTTGGCGACAGACTCAGTGTCGGGGCGTTGCAGCTTGACAGGTTCACCTTGCCCAGCGCTCAACTGCCTCCTCTTTCCTTCCCTGTATTGTCCTACATCCTGTAGACCCTGGCCACCTTCGCCATGACCAATGCCACTGTGTCCACTGAGGGACGATTTTATTTACGATCTCAGTCGATGTGACTGAATGCGGCTTGACGGGATCGCTTTGTCGTTATGTGGTACAGCGAGGGTGACGCCGTCGTGTCGGCCATCTTAGAATCGGAGAATATTTTATGGACGCAAATGTACAGAATGACGATCTAATAATCATAATAACAATATTGACAAAAACCTTTTGGAAGTGCTTTCAGGAGAGACGATTTTGCCCAACCACTGACGACAAGCGTTATTATAGCTGGCACCGCAAAGCATGCTGGGATTCAGTTTGAAATTTATTTAAATACAGTGCACGAGACGCCAAAACCATTTGAAGTGGATCAGAACTCCTCCAACCCCCATCTCTCTCTCTCTCTCTCTCTCTCTCTCTCTCTCTCTCCTTTCAGACTCCCACAAGCATCACATATAAATAATCACATGACTCACATGTGTTTTTTTATTCATCGACTTGTATTAGCATGTCGCCGTGTGTTGTTCTTGTGCAATTTCAAGGCATAACATGTTGCACATACGGTATACAGTAATGTATGACGTTTTATTCACGTAAATTTTTATTTTTTTCTCCTCAGAAACGACAATCCCTCATAGACTATTTAGCGTCAATCGGTTTTACGAAGTGTCACCAAAACGGGATCGTTTCCTTGCAGATTTCAGGATCGCTGATTAAAACCAGAAGACGTTTCGCTGTGAAGGCAAACCAGCGAAATTTCCTCTTATTACCCGAGAGCGTGTGAGCACTCAGGATACGAGAACCTCTGCAGCTTCGACATGAAATGTATCCCTGATAATGCAAACATTAGGAACAGAGCAGCCCAAAATAACTCCCTCATGCAAGATGTGGAAAAGATTAAGGTTCTGTGTGTGTGTGTGTTAAAGGAGGCTGTCGGTCAGCAGAGGCTTAGAACGACGCCAGTGGGAGGGAAAAGCAGTGTGTGTGCGTGTGCGCGTGAGAGAGAGAGAGAGAGAGAGAGAACGTGAAGTCTGGTTTTTTGCGCAAAAGAACTCATAAAAGTCACATTTGTTGGTGATACATTGGGAAGTGGAGGCAACTTTGGCACATGTGTCTGTGGTGCTAAATTAACTGTTAACACAAATAATCAAAGTGCAGGCCCCATTGAGCACTGGCGCCAGTCAAATGAGCAGCCGAGGGAGGAGGGAGGGGGAGGAGGGAGCACGGCACGGGCCCTCGGGCTCAGGGGTGAGGGCTGTGATCTCCAAATTCTCCCTGCACGCTCAGGGTTTGGGGTAATGAAAGCTGATTCAGGATCAGTATCCGTTTAATTGCGTCCTGATGAGCAGGTGGAGGTCCCTGTCTGGACGAGGGGACTTTCACAGGATGCGAGTGCTTACAAAAACAAGGCCCTCCACCCCCGTGGACAGAGGAAAAACTCGCCACGCTCCTGCTTTCCAGCTATTGTGCTCGGTGAGGCGCTTTCTCGATTTAGACCGACGCTTTGTAGCCGCGAGCGTCCGGCGGCCACCGGATGTGGCACTGGACGCGGAAAAGCCTCTTGCTAATCGCTCAGCTCAAATAGTGAGATCGTCTGGCTAATAATACAGCAGCGGCGCAGGTGGAGCTGTGGTACACGGCCAGGAAACGTTGCAAGAACTCTCCCTTGATGATGGATCAGAGTTCTGATCAAAGCTCCTTTTTGCTTCTTAATCGAGACGATTTTTTTCCTGGTGGACACGGGGGTTTTTTTTTGACACCGATACCAGAAAGATGTTTATGTCGACTCTTTAGATATTACGATCATTAAAAATGGCAAGGAAGGCGAGCTTGTCTCGGTGCTCAGTGCTCGCTGAACTGAACTGCTCTCTCTTGGATGCAACAGTTTCTCTGTGTTACTCCTCCACTTTTGCGAGGACTTTCGTACTTGATGGTACCTTGCGCTCATTTTTATGACCGCTCTGCCTCAGATCACCCTTGCGCTCTGTCTGACCGCTGTCAGACGTTTTATCAGGTGACTTGTATTGGAGAAAAATGCTGCTGTACTTCAGAAAGCCACAGTGTGCACTGTGCTTTCATTGTTTATTAATGATTATTATCATTATTATCCATTCAGATGTTTCACATTTATGGAAGGAGTCTCCAGTGTCGGCGCTTCGTAACATCCAGAATAAGATCTTCTTGGATGGTCTTGAATGTAACTATAAACGGATAAAAACAAACCGCTGCGGTATAAAAGGAATAAAACACATTGCAACATGCTGCGATCGAAAAACAATCATCTTCAGGGCGGTAACAGGAACTCGCCGTCATCATCATCATTATCGTCATCGTCGCAACGGCCTGTCGTCAATTAATTTCCCAGAACAGTGCAGCACGGAGTGTTTTATTCCTCACATATTGTTTTAATAAATGACCTATAATTTGTGGGACTGTGCTTATTATAACAACGAAACCACATTTGAGTGGTAAAGAGAGAGTTTTAAAACAATGCTGCACTGGAAAAAAAAAAAGTGCAGCAGCTCTGCGTGACATCAGTGCGAAAGCAGCTCGGCTTGCCGATGCTCCTCGTTTCCCATGAAGCCCGAGAAAGTAGGCCGCAGTCAGCTCTCGTCTGGCGCCACAGTCATCACGCATGTCATTCCCTTGCGAGAGCCTCTGTTTTCCTTAGAGGATGAGCTAAGCTCCTCCTTTAGCCCTAACGATTTATTTTAGGCTCCTCCATCCAAAAAAGTGATGCTCCCTCCCCCAGTTCGATCCACAAAGACACACACACACACACACACACACACACACAAATACCGTGTCTCCTCAAATCAGCGTTTACCTTGGCCATGTTGTTTCAGAGCAGACCAATCAGCTCGGGCTGTGTAAGGAATGTCCCCTGAGACTCAGCCCGGCTTCCCAATAGACCCATTTATTCTGAGGACACAAGCAGAACATCTGGTTCGCATTAATACTTGTACAATAGTTCTCATCCAGGCTAAACACGTCTACACGCTGGGACAAGTGGCTGATCGCTCCCAGCAGCGTCATTTCAACGATGTTTCTTCGCTGTGGAATCTCTTATCGAGTACGTTCTGCAGTTCAGTTCAGCGTTTCACGGATTCTCCATTCCGATTGGTCGAACCACAGGGTTCGATTGATATGTTTGACTCAAGGACTTGGATGCCGGACAAGGGAGATAAAACTGTTGACATGGTGACGCTTACATTTCGACACAAGGAGTCTTTAGTGTCAGCGCTCCGACTTGTGAAATGTAACAATAAACGGATAAAAAGTACAATGGTATCGTTCGATAATAAATAATCGACAAACTTGCAAGTGTTTCTCATGCAAGCGTTTCGCCAATTCACACCACCCCGTTGTTGATTGTTGGTTATTAGCTCATCCGGCCGACAGGCGATGAGCTCATACCATCATGTGTTGTCCATCGTCCATCCGGCGTTGTCCACGTCTCTCAAAAAACGCTTCTTCTGTCTCCATTCTTCACTGATTTTTACTCTTTTTGGCAGGAAGGTAGGTCTGCCTGGGGTGCATGGAGCTTCTACCCAAATTTGCATAATTGCAATTAATAATGAAGATATGGAGTAATTAATCAAGCCCTAACGAGCAGTTTCCACACAAATCGCTTCCTCAATTCTTCACTGTTTTTGATTGATTCTGCCATAAAGGTAGGGGGACCTAGGGTGCATAGAACTACTACCCAAATTTGCTTAATTACAATTATTCATGAAGTTATGAACTAATTAAGCCTTAATGAGCAGTTCTACAAAAATCACTTGTTCTTGGTCAATTCCTCGCCATTTTGGATTCTTTCTGGCAAATAGGTCGGTATTCCTAGGGTATTCCTAGGCTATAGCTCTGATATATAGCTTGTATATAGTGTATATTGCAAGGTGGCCCACTTTAGATCATTCCTTTTGGACTAGACGGGGCTGGAGTGAGCTACACCATCACTGACCGTCTCATTAAAATATACAGGTTGCACAACGTCCAGCTCTTTCCATTGTGTTTGTTTTCAAGCTCATTTGTATGACCGTTGGCCATGTGCATCTCTATTTGTCTCAGAGTCTTCATTTGAAAAATGTATAAAATAGCTTATGAAAACTTTTGGATCCTCCTTGCACCCTGATGACCAAAACTTGACTTGTCTGAGCCTTGAACCCAAATTTATACCATCACCCATGATCTGCAGTGGTGTTCTGTATCCGCTCAGCTTCCCATCAGTGTTGATCTCCTCACTCATTTGCTCAGTTTTTCTGCTCGTTCTTCGTTGCCAGAGTCCAAAGATCACGCTAGTGTTTGCTTTCTGAGTGAAATGGCCACACATTATGGCTCCATTCAGCTATTCTCTCCTCCTGACTCCACCCAGCCGCCGTTTTGCGTCCTTGGTACACTCAAGCGTAGGTGTGTGTTGCATTGTGGGAGCTGCAGTTCACCTCCACCCCACTGTTCTTGTGTGTCGTGGGGGATTGGCACAAGTCGAGGTTTTTTCAGGAGCACGGATGGGACGTTGGTGACTCGGGTATGTGTCTGAGATCTTTGTGGATTTTCATGTATATAAGAATAAGTTTGTGGTTGAATTTTAGTAATATGGTGGGAACTTGGATGTTATAACTCACACAGGTTTTGTTTGACTTGATCAGGTGGTTAAACTCATTAATCAAACAGTAACTGGTTGGACAGAGGTGTGTATACTTGTGGGGTCTTCTAGACCTCCAGTGTCGCACATAACTGAATGTCAGTGACCTGTTTCCAGTTACTGTTTACATCTATGGGCATTTGAAATGCTAATGATGTTACACACTGGCTTTATTAACTTCTTCCTTTCCTTTTTATTTAGAAGTGGCACTTCCTGGTATTTACCAATCTGCCTCTAAAAGTTTATTTGACCAAAATTATGCATTACAAAGCCACACAGCATCAAGTATAACGTTTTCTTCAGTTTCATTTCTGTCTTTAGGAACCGTTGGACTGAACAGTTTCATATAGTTGAAGGAGATAAATAGCATTACCGAGGTGTGTGTACAGTAGGTGTGGACAGAGAAAGAGACAGGCCTCAGGTTTAACGTTCAGGGTTATGGCTTACGTGTTATCGCTTCTGTAATTTGTACTGATCTCAAAGGGCTCTGAAAGGACAGACTGTAAGATGTTTATAATATAGTTTATAATTTGATCATTTTTAACAATAATTCACCAAAGGTGAAATGACTATCGGTGAATAATAACAGACGAAGTCGACACACCAAAAACAACTTGCGAAGCTCAGAGAACATTCGCCGTGCATCACATGATTGCAAACCCATCGCGAGCTGTAGTAGGATCAGGGCCTAAGAAGGTGTCTCCAGAGTCAGAACTTTGTTACAATCAGAACTAAAGCTGTAACTAGATTTTTTTTTTTAATTTACTTCCAGCGAGAGAAAAAAATAGGTTGTTTAACTAATGGTGTTTTTTTTTTTTTTTAACAAAGCTGCTATAATGTAAATGAT